>QMIH01000359.1:5863-42671 GCA_003987875.1 Clarias batrachus | reverse complement strand
TATATATATATATATATATATACACCGAAATAGCATACCATTATACTATATTATATATACAGTAATAAAATAACATTTAATTTATAAAAAGATATGGGCTATATCCAATTTTATATATCTGTGAGTTTTTACAGTAGAGAATGCTCTGTGGTGCATAAGCAGATTTACAGCCCTAAAATCTAGCCATTTTTTGTACTTGCCTCTAATGTGTTCAAGCTGATCTTTAGCTTGGGGTCACCACTCTCCGTGTCCCAGCCACTGTCCCCTGCCTCTGTTGGCGTTAATAAGGCTTAAGCCACTTCCTCCCTGCCCCGCTGTCTGATTAAACTGACCTGTTGAGCGCCGTGCGCCTCGTTAGGACCTGCTTAACAACGTCTCCCATAGGGACCACTAATTAGCTAGGACTGTGTTGTGTTAGAGGTTTGGGCAAAATAGGGTAGAGGGGGTACCCTCTCAGCACCCCAAAGCTCAAACGGCTGCATTTAGAGGCTCATTCTCATACACAGAAAATGACACACACACACACACCCAACCCCACCTTAACCCAGGCCCCAACTGATCTAATAAGAAGCAGTCTGCCAGTCTCCATGAGTAAAAGAAGTAAAAGAAAAAAAAAAGAAGCAAATCACGACCCTCAACGCTCATAAAAGCAATGAATTCACTTGCAAGCATGTCAAGTAAAAGAGACTCTACATCTACTACAGCAATGACACTCAGGACCTCAGACGAACAAAATCACTGCCAATGTTTTAATACAAAAATAAGTATGAAGAGTTGAGCAGTATTTCAATGTGTATACTATAAAAAAATCTAATTAATTAAAGCAAATTAAATTGCATCAGGATTCGTGATGATAAAAAGTACAGTAAATAGCTAGGAAAAATGTCAATGTTGGTCAGATGAAGCTAGGGGTATTGATACATTAATATTTAGTGTATAAACAAAAGYTGCTTTTTGGTGCTTCACTTGTAGTAAGTCAGAGGTGAAGCTGAAATACAAAATAAGTTAAGATCAAATGGGGTACAAATATATATATTTTATAAATCCCAAACAATATTATGATACCATATTAATAATTAATTAATTAATTAATTAGGAAATCGTTTTACAGTGTTTGTCCATTCTGAATATCTAATATATTTTCTTAAGTCGTTCTCACCCTTCTTCACGATAAACCAGAGTCATGGTCTGGAAGCAGCTCCTGTACTTTATCTCCCCTGGGACAGGCTGTGGACCCTGGATACGGCTCTTAGCCACGTCAAAGGGGATGTTCACACAGGATGAGATGGTTCCTGACAGCAAACCTATAGTAAACTTTCTCATAAACTCCAGGCGTGGATCCTTTCAGAGAAAAAAAGAAATATAGGAAAAAGGAGATACTGGGAAGAAKCTAACTGAATCTGAAAGTAGAAGAGCAAGATATTTTATGACCCAGAGCACAAAAGATRAGTTTCATTTCAGTAAGCGGTTCTGAACATTCATGGCAGGGAATTCTGAAGCAATTGCAGGATTAGTAACATATTGTTTTGGAAAGCTGAACATGATTCCAATGTTTGTATAGAAAATGAGATTTCAGAGCTGAATTTCAAAAACATAAACCAGGCATATAGAACACAAAACAGCTGCCCACCAAAGTATGCAGTGGTTGTCATTTTATATTTCTGAATTTGACTTAATTATCTTCTTTGAAAAATACAGACCAGCAAATGTGGAGTCAATGAACAGTGGAAAATGTCCCACTGAGGGGCATCCCTCATGGCCACAGAAACTAAACTGAAGATGTGAAGGAGTAGTAAAGAGACAGCGAGTAACAAAGGAAGGTGGTGGGGTCATGGATATGACTGCAAAGCTGGCATGAAAGCTCAGATCATTTTATGGTAGCAGGAGGCAGATTAGAGTTTCCCAAAAACAATGTGGCTTTTCTATTGGCTGAGGCGCATCACATGACACAGGGCAAGCTTTGGCGATAGGATTTATAAACAGCGTTCATGCAGGCAGACTGGGTAGGCATATGGGGACAATTTGTGTAATTGGGCTGTGACTCGGCACCAGAGTATTACAGTACCAAAAAAAGGCCAGACCCACGCAGCTCTGACAGCTAATTGGCCAGGATATTTTTACAAATGACAGCGGCCTTTGGCCTGTGTCCGGCCTCTCTCAAAGCAGCGGACACCCTGAGTGACGAGCTGAATCAACAGCTAATCTAAAAGTCTGCTGCGGGGTGGAGCACCGTTCTCAAACAGCACTACCCCAGCACTGGACCATACTACTACAGTATACACCGAATGCCATTCAGTCCTTCTAACATCCCTCATTTTAATCGCACAGGACCACGGTTCTTGTGGGATGCCCCCTACAGACAGATTCGGTATTAAACTGTAATTGGGTCAGGAGCTTTCACTGCAGCATTACTGTAAAAATAGCACTCAGTACACATAGTCAGATGGCCATGCTCACTTGTGGCCAGAAACCACCGGAGGAGATGAATCACTGATTAATCTCGATCTGGCTACATGAATCMTGATGTCTATAGAATGACTCAGGCTGAAACCTCAAAGCCCTCAAAGTTCAGCTTTCATCAACAATTTTGCTCGTCTCTTTGGAGTAGTAAGTATCGGGTTCATCAGACAGGCAGCTTTTTAGGCAATCCAGAATCCAGCGTCCAGACGATATAAAAAGCTCTTATAGTGCATAGTGAAACTCTCCAACTTTCTTATAGTGTAACTCTCCAATACTGAAACAATACCACTGATACCACTGCCTGCTTCCAATTAGTTAATTGGAGTTAATCTAATGCTCCAGTATATACATGTGGAGCATATGGCTCCGTTTCAATTTAACAAAATTAACTTTTGTTTGGGAGTAGAACCCTGCCGGATATGTAATGTGAACCGTTGAGGATGTGACAGAGAACAAACATAGCAAGGATTAGTACGGTTGATCTTAGCAGCTCTTTTCCTCTACACCTCTACCTTCACGTCTCTCTTCCTCTCTTTACAAAACTACACAGCTTATTAGACGGATTTAAAATGTATAAAAATGTAAAAACAAAGCCACAACTATATGATGTCAGAATTATACCAAATGTTAATTTTTTTTTTATTTTTTTTTACCTGGCTGGCAGGAATGGCATTTTTAACATTGAAGTAGAAGCCAAAGTAGATCATGTTGAAGACTCCATGGCGTCCCAGAGTGGAAGTCAGGCCCTTATTTAGTCCACGCAGTCCTAAGCCATCTGAATTAATAATCATTCGAGCCTGGCTGAATGTGGATGGCTGCTGGAGGGAGAACKAGACACGGGGACAGAAGATGCTTATGGTTAAAATCTACCCCATAACATTATACCATCTCAAAACACTATTGTCACCGTTGCCTCTTACCACGTTGAAAGAATCCCTGTTGGCCTGAAGGCTCACTTTTACTACCTCGAATGGATTAACCACCACAGCTTCCGTTAAACCTGAGCCAAGCCCAGCTAGAGAGAGCGRCTGACACAGATAGAAAAGAGATGCAAGTTGCCAAAAGACTGAAAAGACATGAAAAAAAGCTATGAAAGACAGCTTTTGCATCATATCCAAATGCACAGTATATATTGGATGATCAGTCAATGCTCCAGGTACGAGTYTCAGACCAACACTGTAATTCATTGTGAACAATGCAACAGTGATATTAAGCTTGCTAAGAATGTGTTTGTTCAGATGGAGGGCTTGACTTTAACCTACTAGCTGAAAGAAACTGCTTCCATCTTTCATTCACACAGGAAAGAATGGGGACACAGACTTCACAGTGAATGAATCGGTTCAGACAAATTGACAGGAACAAAGATCAATTTGTCCAGATGCAGAAATAAAAGCTTAAGGTGAATGGCTTGAATAACTCAGATTTTCATATCCCAAAGGACCTTTATTCCTAAAATGAATAGATAGCTTGTTTATTTGTTTAACCAGTCCCGACTTCACATTCCCTAGATCTCATGTATTGTAGCAGAGGAAACCATGGAAATTTATATCATTATTAACGTCAACGTATGTATATGCATGTTACGTGCCGCTGTTTTTACAAACGGCAGCAAATCTGAATATGTATATACTGAATCCGTATGTATATTTGTGTACTTGTGTAAGTGTCTGCGTCTGTACTGGTGTAATGGGAAAATGTCAGGGCTGTGTATGTGTCTCATTACTCTCCCTCAGTTTCTATCCCCCCCCCCTCCCAACCCCTCCACCCATCACACCGTGCTGGACCATCATCTCAAACAGCCTCAGCCATGTTTACACAGCTAGCCATCCYCTCTTTCATTTGCTATTTGTATTATTACTGCATACGTCCTCATCCATCAAGCTGAGCCCTCTCAGCTGCGCTGAACAGGAAGAGGGGGCTCTGCCACGCTACTCAAACATACTCCTTCATAATTTCAGGCCAATGCTAATGATCGTACCTATCCTCATTGTGTCATATATTTCGCAGTGTATACCAGATCCTCCAGCTGCCTAGGTAGGCACAGCTTGACATGTTCAGGGAGGATTGGAGAAAGCTGGGCTTAGGGCTGTAATGGATGGGCCAGGTAAATATTTCCCATACTAGAGCTGTACAAACAAATTATAAATGGAAAATGTACAGAGATATAGAGAGGGGTATGTGCGTGTCAATGCAGAGGGAGCTCATCTATTGGGCTGTCACAGTAATGGATCATCTGTCACACACTTCGCTTGGCTAACATTCATATCTTCCTTTCTGCAAGCAGCCTCTGCAATGCTGGAGGCAATACTGAGCTTGCAGTCATTTATTACTCTAAGCACTGGACTTACCGAGGCAATATATTAACCGGTAATTGTAGATTGTCTTTAACTATATGTGTTTCTCAAAAACAACTTTACCACACCCTGGACAGATTTCTAAAGTATCAAAGAATAACACTGTATGCACTATGGACGTTGGTGTGCGCGTGCGTGTGTGTGTCTATGCATATAGCATATGTGTTCATTTGCTTACCAGGCCCTGAGATAAGGCAGTATAACTTAGCAGGTTCTTGTATTGCTCAAAGGTGAAAAACTGTAATGTAGACAGGACAAATAATCAGTATCAGCATAGGACACAGACTGACATCAGCATATGTATATAGCAACTTARATGCATGTGTGCAAACACACAGACACACACACACAAACACAGAGGGAGAGAGAGGGAGAGAGAGAAATGCAAGTCATGCCACCACCCTGAGTAAACACAGTTCACACACAGACCATGAAGATCATAACAGCAACATGCTCTCACGTGCCCACACAGCAGACACACTAATGAGATATACAGCTATTAGCAGTGGTCACTGTGAAATTAAGAAGAAAAAGTAAGAAAGAAAAAAAAGAAAGAACAGGCACTTATGTYTATAGGTAATTTTCATGCACAACCATCTCCAGAGTTTACAGACCCTGGTGCGAAAGACAAAAATCATCCAATGAGCAGCACTCCTGCTGGCAGAAACGCCTTGTTGATGAAAGAAGTCAAGATGACTGGCTACAGTAACAGGTAGGGTAAATGTAAATTAAAAAAACACTCTTTACAACCACGGTGAGCAGAAAAGCATCTTAGAATGCAAATTGTAAGGCGGATGGGCTATGACAGCAGATGACCATTTCAGCTACACTTCCAGTCAGCCACAAACAGAAAGCTGGAGCTGCAGGCTCACCGGGACTGGTCAGCTGAAAATGAGAAAAATACCAGGGAACGTTTTTTCCAATCCTAAACTGTCCTGTTTTGGACAGGACAACTTGTGCCTGCCGTGACCACAGTTCCCTCTAGAGACCGTTGTGCATTTAAATCTCTGGACATTAGCAGTCTAATATAKTCAAARKATCCCATCTGATACCAGCAATCATACCAAAGCCATAGCCAAAGTCACTGAGATCACATTATCCTATAATCTGATGTTAGACGTCAACAATAACTGAAGCTTGAGACGGATATCTATATAATTTGATGCACTCTACTGACTGGCTGTTTAAATAATTGTATGAAGGAACAAGGGTACAGTCCCAATTAAATTGGCCAGTCAATATAGATGATACAATAAACATTATAGTATTTCATACTATATTTAATTAGTTAGACCAAACATTTAAGGCAGTCTCCACCAGCAGTCTGATCCATGATGCTTGACTGGCATGTAAGTCAATATTAAAGGTCCGGAGCAAATATACAAAGTGTGAGGATAAACAGAAAAAGAAAGCTTGTGTTGGATCCTGCATGCTTCAGGTGAAAGACTACTGACTGCTGCAAGGAAGATAAACCCGGGACTATGGTCGTGCATTTATTGTGTACATCATTAGTCCGTTTTTTTTTTTTTTTTTTTTGTCAGGCAGCTGTTACCTTAACTGCTCTCTTTGGTGTCTCAGCCAGAATGGGCGGCAGGATTCCCTTGTAAAAACCATACACTCTGTAAACAGAGGACAATCCATTAACACTTACACACAGGTATGAAGAATTCATCCAAAGTTAGTTTTTGCTTAATTGGATTCAGGATAAAGAAGGAAGTTGATCAAGAAAATGTGCACAATTATCCAAACATTTCACAAAAAGTGCTGAGAGATCTGTGAACACCTGTTAACCATTCAATCCTAATACATGTTTACATAATTCACGAGTCGTCAAAATGGTAGGGACTTCCACGGAAGTGTGCACTGCTGGCCAGATGTTTTCAGAATGAATGGAGGACGGTACCGTTCATGCACAATGAATCGATTTCAGCTCAAACACTGCAAGGGTAAAATCACATTACATTAAAGTAATGCTGCACTCACTACAACAAACAGCGTAAACAGACAGTACACAATACTTTGGCGAAACAAAAGAGTGAGAAGTAGTTTGGCCATTATTCCACCTGTTGCCAACAGAAGCATGTTTGTCAGTTTCACTGCGAAACTTCTGTGGAAAACCGCCCCTATCATCAATGATACATACTGCTGACTATCTTGACAGAGCTTCAACTGTTCTTGTCTGTTTGTTTCAAAAGCAATTGTTTCCTGCCTAGAAACAGGTTTAACTGGTCTATAAGCTTCAACAAGCAAAAACTGCTCTGCAAAGTGGAAATAGTGGACGCAAAAAAAAACAATAATAAAAAAAAAAAAATTAAAATCCCATCATTGCAACAGGTGAAATGGTTGAAGGTTCATTTCGAGGTTTTAGTTCAGTTTCAATTGCAAACATATACTTTATGAAAAGGCTGACTAAACTTTGGGGTTGATACAAACCTGCAACAGGCCTTATGTGTATTGAACCGTGCATCAATTATATTAAGAGTCTACATAGTTAATATCTAGGAAAACTAAGAAAAAAAAAAACCCTTTTGCTGCTGAGGTTATACGACAAGCAAGACATAAAAAATATCCATAATTATTAAAAATCTCCAAAAATACAGCATTTAGCATATAGAAAAGTAAATGCATTTTTTGACTGACCAAATATTATTCGTATTTAATATGAAAATTCACAYTAAGGAATTTATCTTCTGTTCATCTCCTGCTAACAGCTTGTAATCAACACCACCGGCAAAAACGGCAATGTGCTCCTGTAATCTAAATATTCTCACTTTCGCTCTCTTTTCAAGCAGGCTGATAGGCAGTCCTTGTTTAGACAGCGCATATATACATTTCTGCAGTTTGAAACCTGACTCTGTTTTCTTAATCTTAATGCCAGGACAAGCCTGAGCACGGGAAACTCCTCTCTCTCTGTCTGCAACAACACCACTGCGGGCGGGCGAGCAGAAGTGTTCGAGTTTAGGAWGATTCCTGGATATATGACCTAAAAGACCCGCTGCTACATATTTAAACACCTGGCGTTTCTTATTATTTTATTTAAATCACTAATTATTAATTATAACCACAGAGTAAACAAAATGATACAGAAACAGAAACTCATTAGGTAAGCTTAAATCATAGTGGAGTTTATTAACTGTTGCTCTCAGATACTAATGAGACTCTACATGAGTGCTTTATTGAATGCAGACACACTTGGAGAGAATATTAACTATAAAACWTGAATGAGTGGTGCGCTACAAATGCCTAATTAGAACAGCATAGTAAAGTAGCGTAGAGATGGACAGAGTAAAATACTTTAACCCTTTCCTATTGAACTACGTCTAGATGAAAAAAAAAAGAATAATTTCTCAAACTTGTTTCATATAAACAATGAAACATAAAGAAACGAATATATAGCTTGTTTTTTTTTGGACTTGCAACATATATCACAAAATTATGTATGCACATTTAAAAGTAATAATTACGTTTTCAATTATTGGAATTATTGGGATATGGTTTTCACACTAATAATTATTGTTCAGTACATGTACTATCAATATTTGTTCTTCGTGTTTTAAATCAAACAAAGCACATGTTCCGTGTAAAACAGACAATGGCAATCTAATGCCAGAACTAATTGTATACGTTTCAGGAGGAGCCAAATCAGCCTTAAAGTATGCTCAAGTGCATCAATATTGCCAAAGCTCTCCGAATCAGGTGGGTTGTGCTAAGAATGTAAAACTGAAAGAGAAAGTTAAGTGAACAGAAAAGGTTTTTGAGTAGCAAATCATTCACATGTTGATACTGAACACATTTTTGTGGACAGACAGGACAGTGTAGCATGACCTCCGAGTGTGAAACCCACCACACAACTGTATTGTGAAAACATGAGCCAGAAGCGATCAAAAGAGATGCTCTCGCCTGATGGCTTCTGGGTGTAAATATTGTTGTTTCTGCAAACAAAGATGGGTCGATTACCTCAAGCTTGACCACAACCCATTTCGAAAGCCCACTACTCGCTCCGACAAACAAATCACTTCTTCACCGGGACGTGTTGTATCAATTCTCTGCCCATTTGTGTTTACTCTGGAAACTGAAAGGCGGCTGTGCTGACAAAAGTGAACTTTCGTGAGTGTGAGAGTGTACAGTCAAAAAGGAAGCCCCTTCTCCGATGCATGCAAACTCGCTTCCCGGGAGTGGTTAGTCGGAGAAATCATCAGGTGGTGAGATAAAGCTCAGATTTGTAACACACACACTCAAGACCCCATTTGACTGAGCCTGGTTTGAATGCTGATTTGACTCTAAATGTAAAGCACACGCAAGGTCTCCACTAGGCCTTCGTAAACAAATCCATTCCCATTTAGGATCTGTGTGGGTCCAGCTGCCCGTGTTTGTATAGGTGTGATTTGTCTTTGATTTCCATAAACCCATTTTGTCCCATTCAACACAGAGCCACATAACTCATCATAACAAAAAGGGAGGAAGGAAACAACGCATTAACCAAATTGGATAATGAGACATATGTTTGATTCCAGTCTAGGTTTGGATACTGACTTCAAATAACCAATGGATATTTACACTTTACTTTCCCTTAAGTACGCACAGTCCTGTGTATGSGACTGCCCAGGTGCCCTATCCTCAACCAACAGCCTGCATGCTTCATCTGCAAATATTACTATTTACTAAAAGAAGCTCTAACCTTGTCCTGGCCAAAAATAACACAAAAATCACCGATCATAAAACAGCAAGCAGAGACACAGAAACATCTACTGTTATAGCTGCCAAAGACAGTCAAAATAGACGAAACTTAGAATGAATTCATTGTGGCAAGTAAGAGCCTGTTGTACCTTTATCATCACCTGAACATGTTTTTGAAAACAAGTTATTACAGACTCGTTCCTCATTCATGATTGTGCTCAGGATGAAAAAAAACAAAAACTTACTTGGGTTCAATCAAGCAAAAATGTATATTTCTTGCTTTGTGCCCAAGATTCACACATCTCTTAGAAAAAGATTATACTGTATATATATTTTTTATTTAAATATTTTTATATGAAGTTAAGTTGAATCTGAAATTTCAATTGCTGCCTCAGGTCTGTGCACATGGAGTTTGCATGTTCTCCCTGTGCTCGATGGGTTTACTTTGGTTTCCTCCCACAGTCCAAAGACATGCAGATTAGGTTAATTAGCTTTCCCAAATAGCCCGTAGAGTGTGTTTGTGTGTGTGTGTCTCATGTTTATGCGTGCCSTACGATGGACTGGCACCCTGTCCAGGGTGTACATCACCCGCCACCGAGTACACAAGATAAGTGGTATAGAAGATGAAGGAAATGAATGAAAAATTCTTAACCTTAAATGTTTCAATATTATTAATTATACTAATATTTTATACTAATAGAAAAATGTCAATGATAGTCTTTGACATCATTGCAATGAAAAAATGCCATAAAATCCTTTGGATGACGTCAATCCTGGTAACTTGGCTAACATGACGGACTTCAAGGCAAATGAATTGCTACAAAGCTGACCAAATGGCAAACTTAAAATAGAAATATGGACTCYCTGGACTTTCAATTCATTCATGCAAGATCACCAAATTATTCTGTAGAACCTATACATACCCATCTACACTGATCAATTTGAATCAAATATTATAAACAACGGTTCAGTTTCCAATCGTGTAGCTGATTATTATTATTCAGATAACCAAAGAAAATTACCTACATGTATGAACATTATTAATATGATTGTTGTGTACACCAACAAGAACAAGAATTCAAAAAAGCATCAAACATTGACACACTTAATGTATTTTAAACATTGGATACTGTAAATTGCCATGGATTGCAGGTAGATGCAAGAATCAAAATGATCGAAAGACGTATGATCATGAGTTAGAACAAGTACTAAGCACTAATCAATGAAATACAACAGCACAGTTWACATAACAGATGCAAGACCAAGACGACCTAGAATGTAAAGAGACAACCTAATCTGGGACAAACCTAAAGCAGGTGCACGTGATTACAACCACATAACACACACAGGAGCTGAAGGGTCCTATACAGTAGTTCAGCACATTTTGCTTACCTGACACAAATCTAAAGCAAAAGCATTTATATTGATTTTCAAAATATAAGTTTTTCCTAATCATCGTTCGATGATTACAATAAAAAAAAAAGTTTCTGTTTAGTTGCGAACAAATAATGATCAAGCTCCTTTTAGAAATTCGTACATCTGCCTCCACCCAGACTAAATCACATAAACTAGAGCCAGATTAATAGATTACAACACAGTGCCTTGGGCACTGGCAACCAGCTTGACATCTTAACACATTCAGGAACAATTGTCCTGTCAATCACAGAGTACATGTGAAATAATTGTGCACACTTTATTAACGTTAAGTACATAATACAGTACATATCTACATTACTTCTGTTCAAAATATGGAATCATGTCATGCACTCTCTCTTTTTCTTTTTTTTATTGAAACAGAGAGGTTTAATATTTCTAATGAAATAGAATCTAAGCAAAGCCAGAGCATATTGTGCTAAAGTTGTTTCTAGTAATAACTCCATAACAAGTGGCTTCCTCCACAGTTTGTGTAAATTATAAATAAATTGTCTTGGCCCGTGGCTACAGCAATAGTTTTCCTGGCCTGTAATTTTATCACACAGATATACCGGGGGTGATAATAGGGGTGGAAAAGAGAAGTGCTGGTGTCTGCAGGGGAGGCACGTGTTGACTGCACTGCTGACAGCTCCAAAGAAAGTGAGAATGGTACGCAGTATTTGTGAGCTGGTGAAGGATCTCACAGCAGTCTCTCCCTGCTGCTGTTTCACTGTCACCTGTGGCCACACACATGCACACAAGCACACCCCTTACGACAGATTAGTTATATTACTATAAAACTGTCAACYCTACAAAATGCACAATATACAAAATGGCAAGAAATATTTTTGCAAATCTGCCCTTTGTATATGTYTATATATTGTTAGTGCTACATGCCAGTTCAYCACTSCTAGTTATTATAACCGAACKGACCTCTGTCAGGGTCCTAATCATCAATTCTCCATCCCATAGTATGTCTATTCCCGTTTCTCCTAACTTTCTTACAACAACACAATCTCATTACTTTTAATTGTTTTTTTACATGTGCATGACAAAGTGTTATTATTTATTATTATAAGCACATTAATAATATTGATGATGATAGACAGGAAGCAGAGCTAGAGGTGGCAGAGCTGAAGATGCTACAATTTGCATTAAAAATGACAAGAATGGACAGAATTAAAGGGACAGTGCAAGAAGGAAGGTTTGAGGACAAAGTTAGAGAGGCCAGATTGGATATGTGAAAAGGGGTATATCGGGAGGAGAATGGTTGAGYTAGAGAAGATGAAGGTTTATGGATGTGGTGAGGGAGGACATGCAGTCGGCTGGAGTGACAAAGGAAGGTGTGGTAGACAGAGTTAGATGGAGACAAATGGTCCGGTGTGGCGGCCCCTAACAGAAGCAGCCGAAAGAATAATAATAAMAAGAAGAAAAATCCCCTTTAGTTTTTATTTATAATAATGTATCCCATTTAGTTATTATGTAGTTATTTAGTAATCCATTAGGTTTAAAGAACTGATTGACTTGTAAACTCATAAAATAGGCAAATGTATTTATAAGGCTTTTTTTTTTTATCGAGAAACGAAAAAAACAACAGCGAAAACCTCTCTCTCTCCTTACTCAACCTGATCCTAGATGCAATTTCTTTCCATCAATCTGTCTACGGGCACAAAGAGAACATGAGAAGGAATAATGCAAGAAAACATGCAATGCAAAAAAACCTAGGGCCCTGAACTGTAAGTTAGCAATGCTACCAACTGCATCAATCATACATGACATTTCTTATTTTAGCGTATRTAAGATGTAAAGATGACACCATTTAGTTATGATAGTCACTTATCCTGAAATTTATATTAAATATTTAAAGCCATATTTTTAGATACCCAGATGGGTCTCTACTGGGCATTTACAAACAAAATCCATTTTGTATATGCCAGGGTTAAATAAGCCAATTAGATTTCCCTCTTATTGTCACCTCATATAAGACGACACCCTTTACCGGCTTGTTCCTTAGCTCTGCTGTTTTCTGATCAGGTGTGGCTCAGCAGTAGCTCATTTATATAGTCACTGCATCAGCATATTTGGAGGAGGAGCAAAATAAAGGGAGTTTAAGACATGAAAAAATTCACAAACAGAGAGGCATTTCAGATGGACCAATAACAGAACCGACTCTGAATCCTTTGTCCACATGTTAAAGAAATAGAAAAATAGGGGACCATTAAGGGATTTTATGTAACTAGAATTTGTTTTATACAGTATATATTTTTTTGTCTACATCGTACACCATCGGTTACTGAATCAAGGTTTAGTGACCAAATATATAAAAAATGGATTCATGCATCAGGTGTGGAGGAGGAATTTGGAAGGATTGATTTAAACTACCTAGTCACATTGCAAAGTCTATTATCCAAAACGTTTTCTGGCATATAATAACCAGGTGGTCCCTATATAAATAAAAGTCAACAAATAATTGCTGTGTTCATAAGAGTTACAGTTACAATAACCGAAAAATCTACACTAACAGACATGTTGTACTTCCCACATAAAAGCACTCAAACAGACACATGCAWGCGAAAGCAAACACTGAACATTTCTAAGTACACATCAATACATGGTGTAGCATAAGCAAGGTAAAGAAATATAGGAATACAGTTAGACATAATGTACATTTGGCTACAGCTGAAAGCTAACACTTACCCCTCTTTGTGAAATATGGTCTTGAAACAGTCCCCCAGACCTTTATAGCTGTTTGGGTCACTCACTCCACGTTGAATTTGGAACCTGAGAACACATGTTGACAGTTCATTACTGGTGTTATTTACTCATATTTTTCTTTAAATATCTCCACATGCCTTACTTGTTATGATAKAACAATTCATCAGATAGCATAGCAGCTATTCGAAAAATGGATGCATGCCAATATATGTAGCAAAAAACAAACTTGAAATTTAGTTCTGTAAGACTGATGAAAATGATTTATAATTCGGGAGTTAGAGGAACTTTAATCATTCAATTTGAACTCAGCTATTGTAGCACTCTGGATGCAACAATATGCATCCATCCATCCATGTGCTTGTATACATACAGTTTGTTCGTTACCGTTAGAGAGAAATAAARAAATACAAACTGATTAATTAATAACTTCACGATCGGATTGGACACTCATTCTCCATCCTCCAGATACCGATTTCTGCTCTTAAAAGTGTGTTATTTGTTTTATTTCAGTTGATTTCGGAATCAAATGCTAAAATACATACTCCATCTATTTTATGATGATTTCACTGTATGATTTTACTATATTTCAATTAGATCATATTAAGGATTAAATTGATCCACTAACACCTGAAAAAAAACAAGAAATATTTGGTTAATTTTCCCAACAAGAAAAAAAGGAATTCGGATTAATCTGTATACAAGTCTAACCGTCCACTGGTTTGTAAGTGGCGCCAGAGTCTGTCCTAGAACTTCAAGCCCGATGGATAATTCAAACATTTACTTAACCCATATTTTCCAATTAGCCCTTGCTTCCCCATAGCAGGCCTTCAGGCTACAAATTCTCCTGTTTCCTGCTTGTAACCTAGTTAGAACTGTGCAACTACATTTATATTTAGAATATAATAGCTAATTAATATTTTTGAAGATAAAACCTGCTTTTAACTTGCTTATAAACATAATCTAACTCTGTATAAACTTTAACTTGGTGCAACTGACACTCTTTACTACATTATCCAATTTAATTGTACAGACACCAATGAAAGAAGACACACACACACACACACACACCAATTAACATGTAGCACACCACAATGTTTATGCTTTACAGTTAATTAAAGTCCAGTAATTCAAGTATGCCAACATGTATTTTAATAAAGCATCAGTTTAGAGGCTCACAGAGTCTTTATTACTTATTGCTATTCTGTACCATTTTGTTTAATGTGGGGTAAATAATTATGGTACTCTCAAATTTATGTAGAAAAATGTAATTGCCATATAATTTATAACTATACTGGAAGGATAGGTCACTGTGGATAATTCTGTTAACTTTGCAGTCCATGTATATATGATTGGAGGCCTTCTCCTCTTAGGCTTTGGGTATAAACAAAATGCCCATCGAGACATAAAACAGCCACCAGAGTTCTCTTTGTGCCTGACATGAAATTTTTTTTTGACCATAGTCCATATTTAACTATACACAACCTTATCCAACAAAGAGAAAAAGTGACATCACAGCTTCCTCACATTCACAGTACATTCATAGTTGCAGGTGACACACCTACAAGTAAACCAACAAGGTATATGTATTTAATAAAACATCCAGTAAATGTACAGTTTAAAAAAACAAACAAACAAAAAAACAGTAATACATGGTGCACGTCCATTTCACTTAACATACCACAACCAATGCAACTGCTGTACTAAGAATGATGCAAGCATTGTTGGGACATGAGGCAACACTGAAGCAAATTAAAAGCATTCAAGACCAAAATGAAAAAATAACCAAATATAAACCATTATGTGTGAGGAACAAGCAGGAACAAGAAAGGCAGTTCAGGGGATGGGGGTGGTACGGAGAGGAGCAAAGATTCCCCTCATATGGTTTTGACTGCCAAGTCAAGAGGTCAGCAGTTATTCGTTCAGTCGGGTGCCTGATGGGGCCATAAAGAGTGTTGGTTCCATCGAAGGAAGGGGTTTACTGAGGTGACTAGGCTTTCATAAAGCCAATAGATTAACATCTTAGAGGGGTGTCTCCCAGCATACAATTTTGTAGATTCCCTAATAGCTTGTAAGGCATGCCTGAAAAACTGTTTAAAAAGCACCATAAAAGAACGTCCAACACCATATTGAAAGAGGGAAGGAAAAAAAAAGGAATGCTTAAAGGGCAAGCGGTCTGTGGCATTGGCAGCATTACTGGCAAAAGAGAATGGGTAAACGATGAAGGCACAGACCTGGAAGATTCAAGACCACAGGAGCTTGTAAACAAATTTAAATCAGTCTTAATTAAAGTCATATGAATGCAAGGTCAAGGATAGCTGGAATTTGATTTCTCCATGTTTGGTTTGTAGGGATAGTCCAAGCCAGACTAAGTCATGTGAGAGAGAGAAAGAGAGAGAGAGAGAGAGAGAGAGAGAGAGAGAGAGAGAGAGAGAGAGAGAAATGGCAGGGCTATGGTCCACTCCCAGCCCCCTGACCCCACACATGACCCTGAGGTCACCTCATTTCCTTGTGTCCCTTACCTCGCCTCTCATAAAGATTTTGGACCAAACAGCTTGGCCTGTAAGAGATAATGAGTATATGGTATATGAGGAGTTCATGGCAGCAGAGCATGTCCTGGGCCTCTTGCCACACGAGCAAATACCAGCAGACCAGGCATGAGTCCTTCTTCTGGTTAGGAAAGATTTTTATATGGGTGATCTATGTGACATAATAGCATAGCACTGCGAGCCAACACTTTCAGCAATCTGGCTGATAAAATCATAGCCTGTCCTATTATAATCAACAAACAGAAAAACCACGTAAAGCCCTGAAGCTTCAGTAATATATGGACTTCTTAGAGTCCTTTTTATTCTAACCCAGGAAAGAGAAGATATACTCAGAAATTATGATGCCTGCAAGTTGACTGACAGTAAGGCACCTAACCCACTGTGTGCTATMTTAATAGCCCACAGCATGATGGATGGACAGCCAGGTGAGGATAAACGTAAGGACAGATTGGTGTTTTTGTGAGCAATATGAGTGCTACGGGGTAAATAACCTTGAGTATTTCGCTTGACCATAAAGTCCTTGTTAAAAGTTAATATTCAAGGCTCTACAAACGACAATAAGAAATAGCTAGGGAATGGGAGAACCCCTTCTTTGTATTTTTACAAACAAGTATGCAGTGTTTCAGGGCCAGGAAGAGTGCTAGGGACTTGTCCCCTCTGAGACCCTTGTAGTAATGGGCCTACTTTGACTCCAACAAGGGGAAGGGGGGCGTTGTGCTAGGTCTACAGGACAAGCTGATGGGCTCAGGACCAGTAACGATGGTGTTAAAAAGAGCCCTTTGGGAAAGGTAGAAGGTTACTGGGTTGATCAAAAGGCTTGAGTTTGATGGCCTTGACTTTAAAGAGGTAGGCTGAACTTTTAAAAAAAGGTCTTTTAAATTTGCCTTCTTAAAAATCTGCGGTATTCCCCCAAAGAAATGTAAAACATTGAACCAACTATTTCAGCAGAATACTGATTCAGCAATGAATAAAAACTCAATGCAAGCATCCTGTAGTGCCTGGGAACCTGTTGTTGTACCTTTCTAATGGAATAAATACGTTTCCATGTCAGTGTGAGTAACCTGCAAAAAAAAAGAAAAAAATCCAGGAATGATTTGAGGAACATGTCAAAGAGTTTGAGGTGTTGTTTTGGCCACTGAATTCCCCAGACCTCAATCTGACTGAGCATCTGTGGGATGTGTTGGACAACCAGGTCCTTCCTTGCAACTTGCATGAAAGAAATTGCTGCTAACATACTGGTGCCAGATACAAAAGCACACCTTTAGTGGTCTTGTGYAGCCATTGTGAAGGTCAGAGGAGTGTGGTGGCCTACTTATGCAGGTGGTTTTAACGTTAGTGTTGATCAAGGTGTACATAAAACTTTAAGAGCAAGAAAGACTGAATAAGAGTCAGGGAGCGTCGTCTCTTCACATCGGATCTGCAGTACATGAATAAATCCAAAAGAAAATCTATATTTTACAACCGGACAGTTAATTTTAATGAGCAGGATCATAAAAATGGCAGGAGTATATGGTACCTGAGGTTAAAGCGCAACATGGTAAATGCAGGCATTCGATCAAACACAGAATAGCAAACACCAAGGTTTGTCTTATCCTTCATGTATCCTTTATCTTCTTCATGTAAACTTCGTAGCACAGACTGCAAGCAATTTGTAAGGCTAGGACCTGGTCTTCAGTTCATCTGTCATAATTCATAATTGATTATATAGAAGATAATTTGACATGAAAAATAATTTRATCTTTTTGTTGTCAGGTAAACTGAGTCAATGGGGAGAAGGAGATGGGACAGGAAGTAGGGCATTTAAAGGAAGTACACAGCAGGCTCCTGGGGATTTTTCTGGGTTAAAGGAGCTTGGGTTTCAATGGCACAACAGGGTCACTGGAACCTCTGTGACCAAAGGAATGAAGGTAACCACGACAGAGTGGAAAGGGCAAGGAATTTCTGACTCTGGATGCTTCTTTAGACATTGAAGACTTTAATTTTTTGCTTCTTTTTGTATCTTGCATTTCACAATTTCATATCAATTGTCTCRTAAACTATTATAAAATACTGTAATGAATGACTAGAAATATCACAGAAATTGAAATATCCCAAATATATCTGACTAAACACAGAATTTGTGAAGAAACCCAAAATATGTTTGAGGAGGTCATTTCACCTTCGTAGATCTAGGGATATCCTTGGCTCCACGCACCTTCTTTCAAGTAAGGAAATGGTTGGTGATCGTGACTAAACCCTAAGTCAGCATGTAACTAGTGGGTACATAAGATCAGGACAGCACAGGATGCGGGTATCAGCACTCCTAGGGCTGCTTCTTCAAACAGAAATCTGAGACAGTACATTAAAGCTTTGTGTTACGCTCTTTACATGGCCTGACAGGAGCCCAACACACAGAACACCACATGTAGTAGGCTGCAGATGCTACAAGGCGACTGACAGGCGCTGGAGACAAATGAGTTTTCAGCGCGCACTTTACTACTTCTCTAAAATGGGTCATTTCAACACACCAGGACTCTTTTGCTTTATTTCTCTGTGTTTACTATAATGTATTCGGGTATCTGTGACAACCTCTAGCAAACCTGTTTACTACCACATTCTAATGTGCTATGACATGTGCATAAACARGGTTATACCGTCTCAAAAGATATCTTGCAGCTTTTCAATAAAGTATTCACCCCTTGAACTTTTCAACAATTTGTAATGTTCCAGCCAGAAAAATAAATGAGTTCATAGATTTAATTGGTTTGATTGCACTATACTTTGCAAAATTATTTACAAATACGAAAACATCCCCCATTGCTGTAGTGCAACTAGTTGCCATCTGGTCTGATCTCAATATAAATATATGGTTTCTGGAAGGATTTGTTAGAAAAAGACAACAAAAACAACCAGCATCATGATGACCATCAAAACAAATCCAGGAAAAGTCACTAAAAGTAGGACGGAATTTGTGAGAAGTAATCAATACGCCAGTGGTAACTAAAAAAGCTACTCCATAACTAAGATGGGACAAACTGTTTAATAGACAACCGTAATGCGGGTATTCCATAAAGCTGGACTTCATGGATGACTAGTGAGAGTTCTCTGATCTAATGAGACCAAAACGGACTTTCTGATCATGGAGCAAAGTGCTATGTATGACCGCCACTTCTCCTCCAAGAAAACCTCYTTTCATATACATCATGTACATCCAGGTGATTCTGCATGTTATTTATTAAGTAGATATTCATATATCTGGTGGRGATTACGTGCTGTTGACTGCCAGAGCAGTCTTCCAATAGCTTCCAATAGCTTTTTGAAAAATCAGTTATTGAAAAAGTTAAACAGCTTCTTCATGTGTATTAAACCGACTACTTTATTTCCCGTTATGTCGAGTGAACTTTAGATACCTGACAATGATCGGCTATGCCAATCTACAGTCTTGGCTACGACGAAATCAGTCCTAGTCTCTACCATGCTGTTTATTTTACTTACAACCATTGCCAGGGATATTGGTCTGGGTCACAGAAAAGAAAAGAAAAATTATCTACTTGAAACCATTTTTTTGCACCAAATGAGATGATGTGGATGCCAAAACTTGTGGATGTAAAAAAAAACAAAAAAACATTTAAAACCCAGTATCAAACTAGTGCTCAATTTGACAGAGATTACTCACAAACACTCACATGAATACATGCAGAAAGAGAGAGAGAGAGAGAGAGAGAGAGAGAGAGAGAGAGAGATATGTTCATGAAAACCAAAGGCCATGGCAGGGACGGATTAGAGGATCAGGGCTGCACGGTTAAATGGCATGCTGCTTTACTGGGCCAGATCAGCTTCCAAACCTAAGAGCTTTGAGCCCTGCTGTTTAAGGACTGGTTGAGGGATGCTATCATGAGTGCACTGAGGTTCACGCAGCAGTCGGGGGTGGAAGCATGGAGACTCCTTTCTTGCCATCACCCACTCCTCAAAAAGAAATCTTACTGACTTCATCAAACATCCGCTCCCCTGAGAAACATTATTTTTTTAAAATAAAAACATGCTCTGATCAGAGAGGTGAAGTCACAGTAATGTCAATAAGAAATATTCATGTTTTACCCCCAGGACTTGCCAGTTGGGGTTTGATGGGTTTGTGTGCCAAACTGCTGTGATTGACGTACAAAATTTCTTCACATTTCTTTCTGTACAAAACATGAGTGAGTTTTGTGGAAATTGGCATGCAATATGATTGACAGGCAGACGTTTTTTTTCTCTGTATGGCTTGGGTTTGATTGATTACATGATGCAATGTAGTAGCCAATTAATGTGTGAAAATAGTCACTCATGCTCCCAGGGTTTCTTTGCAATCCAAGTCATAGAAGAAGCTCTCAGGAAACAGCTAAACTTTATTTTTGTGCCACATGCTGTTGCTGATTCTAGAACTTACCAACCAAAGCATATGCAGATCACAACACTGCCTCACGTGATTTGTACAGTGGGTATTATGCATGTACCAATATGGATAGGGCCAATCTGGACTCCACAGACCATATGACATTTTTGCATTTCTCCAAAGTTCAATCCTGAAGCAACTGAAGTCTTTTTTCCTGTTTAGCCCCCGGACAAGTCATTTTCTTATGGCCACAGACTTCAGTCTCAATCCTGCAAGTACCTCTTGTGTTGTATGTATCTTACTTTCACTATTAAARACTGTGATTTCTTCTGTTTTCACCTAGCGGTTAACTGATCTCCAATTACACTTATTCATGACTTTTTCTAACCACATTACTTTTGTGAAGCTGATGGATCACCACTATCCTTCCAGGTTTTAATCATGTTTTGGACAGTTCCTAACCCAATTCCAGTCTCATTAGCTGTTTATTTTGCTCAACACTGGCCCTTCTGAAACAGCCGTGTTTACTAATGTTTTTCAGAGCCTAAGTTTTGTAAAAGTGTGACGCTTCTGTTAGAATTGTTCAGTTTAAAGTTTAATTTCGTAATACAAAATCCATGTTATTTCACATTGTACACAGTATGAAGAAAAAGTGTCAATCAATCATTTCAACCTTCCTAAAGATGACTGATAAACACCAGTATGACACAGATGACAATGATCGCGTGATCAAATGAAGGCAAATAAAGAACCAGTCCATCCTATCCGAGTGGAATGTCAGGCCATATCTGGCAATATCTTGACTTGAATTTTTTTTTTAAAGAGATCCATGTGCATTGAATCAATCCCCAGGGTGTACACATCATCTCAATAAAGCATCCATTTCACAGGAGCTGCCCTCACTGAGGATGGGCCCGTACAGTATGTGGAGACTTTCTGCAATACGGAAAGCAAGTGATGAAGCTGAGAATCACACCTGACTAAATCAATCAACATATTGTGAAACTCATATCAGATTATTTTTTCGTCAAGCAGATTATTTTTGGACTTTTGTGAAACCAAGCACAACAACATTACTGGCAGTTGGAAGAAAACCCAAAGAACGGTATAAAATACTGTTAATCAGCCCGAATGAACCAAGTGCAGCAGATTCACGTTACTTATCACCAGTCAAGTTTGGTGTTTCCACAGAGCAAACCACTCCCTACATTTTGTATGCAATGTTTTTTTTTTTTTTCAAAGCTCACTTTATTTGTGCATTAGTAACACGTCATCAGGTGTTAGGTACTGCACGCAGTCATATGCGTCATGAAATTGAGCAAGGTGGACTATTTACTCCATCGTTCTTTTTTACACAAACTGTGTTTGGAGGAAACATTAAAATTTGACAGACTAGGCATACATTGTCCAGTTAAAATACAATTTACATAAAAGGAACAACATAATCATAAGTTTAGCGTTTGAATTTTTTAAGGAAAGAGTAACAGATTTTCTGTTTACTGTGTTCTTTATTCGAGGAAGAAGTGCCATGAATCAATGTTGAGTAGCTTGGAACACACACAAAACACAAGTATAAATAACATCTGCCTGTAAGTCCGTGTCTGTAATGATGCCCGAAAACCAACATTCATATCATGCCCTAAATGACACCTTGTGATATAATGCATTGTTCAAAGCTAAGTTTTGTTATTGAACTACCCTTCATAAGAAAGACAAGGCCACTCTCATAAATGCGATGGCAGAGAGAGGCCGAAGGGTGGGGCTTTGAATTTGAATGCCAAACCTTAGAAATCATATGAGCTCCGGTTGTGACAGAGCCATGAAAATACGCATCAGGCAGGTCCATCAACATGAACCACTCCTGTAGCTGAACAGTTTCATCAATGGGAACAGGTTAATCCCCTTAAATCTAAAATATACAAACAAAACAAAACAAAAAAATTACATTTACATCATTTGGCAGACACCATTACATGGGTACATATCCTTACATGGGTTCACTAGGTCACTAGTACCATCGGTCAAACCGTGTTGGGAAGTTTAAATTTTTTTTWAATTATTTTTTTATTTAATTGATTAATTCGTTTTTCTTCTTTTAATTAATTAACCGCTAGGTCGCCTAAGAATTTCTAGTGACTCTGCTGTACAAACTAGAGGAAGTTCAGTCCAAAACCTAGGGGGCAGAAAACAGTCTAGACGCATGTCTTTCTCCACCCCGAGGCCAGTCGAGGAGAGCTGGAGTATTGGATGGAACGTGCTGAAGTGCAGAGTGCAATCGAGTTTCAGAAAAAGCAGCATAACGGAAATCTTTACCCCAGGATACTGAAATGAAGATCCACTCATCCAGTGAAGTAACCGCTCAGTGAGTGATGTACTGTATATGGCTTCAGAGTAGCTAGCACAGGCGGGTTCACTGTTAATTGACTGTTTAGTTGTGTGGCATCTAGTGGATCCATGCCACTAGATGGATGAGAAGACTTGTGCAAGGCAGGATTGATGGAACTGGTGTATGGTGAATTAAATATACTGTTCAGACATCCCATTCAGCCATCATGGACTTCTTGGCATATTTTTCAGGAGTATCTGATGTAATCTAGGAGTCTGTGTGTCTCTACACTACAATAGGAGTGAGATATCAGTCAGCACCCTTACAGAAATACTTAATTCCGTAGATTGAATAAATATTAGCAGTAACCCTGCTAACATATTACGTATGAATCCACCATTGGGGGATTACTGCATTACTTTAATTACTCACTATGATGTCATCATTATATCTGCATTCAGCATTTGGTCAGCACATACTGTATCTGGAAATATATCTTTATCCTGCAAAAACAGACCAGTGGTGAATAACAGCAAATAAACAGCTTCCTGATCAGCTGTCCAAGCATACATTCTTTGACAGTAAGACCCTACAGTAAATTGTGAGCTGAAAAGATCATTGGGATGACCTTTCCCAACCCTGGTCATGACCTTTTAACCCTCCTGGCAGCTGGCTGAATGTTATAGAGCAGCTATGCCACCAGCAAACTCCACAAGAGCGTAATGGATGGCCAGAAGGCAATGATGGCTAAGAGATCTGTAACAGATGAGCTCCATAGAACGATTTTTATAACAAAATTGGAGGCATGATACAACTAGGTGACCAAGCCAAATTTGAGGGACAAAACGGAAAATTATACGCTACCCACACACACAAAATCACTACACAGAGAATAGACAAAGCAACAGCTCAAGCTACAAAGGACAAGCATTACAAAGGTGAAAGCTAGCAAGGCAAGCGAGCATGAATACACAGAGGTGATTTAGGCTGTGGGAGGTTCTAAGGGTGTGTTTGGGGTGGAGTAATGTTGAGTAACCAGATCTTCACCTAAAGAACAATCCAACGTCTTCCTGGTCTCTAATGAGAGCGGCAGTGCAGCCGGCAGGCTGATCAGAGTCAGATGGGGTGCCCCAAGCACACTGCCCCCCGCCGAAAGTGCCGCCCGACACCCTCTGTTACCTCCAAGTGAGCTGAGACCAGCCCATGAACCATGTAACTAGGCGGTTTCCAGGTTAATGAAAAGCTGTAACTCCAGTCCCACTGTCTCTCCTGGAAGGCTAGCTACATACAACACCCAGTGGCAAATAATATACGTTTAAATAAATACATTAAATAAATAAAACTGAAGTAGAATTGAATAGGTGGAACTTTCATGTACTACACTACTAATGTGCAGTTCTTGTGATTCCTCTGATTTTGATATATGACTAAGCKTGTTACTGAGCAGCTCTAGGTGGGAATGGGTATACAACAACCCCCTCCTCTTTCCTCTCCCTGACTCCTGTGCCCTCATTTGCACAGAGTAAATATGTATCCTAGAGCATGCATTTTGTCAGGTTCCCCTCTAAAAAAAACCCTTTGATTTCACCAAAGCGGCTTTTGGAATAGAAAAAAAAAGTTCACTTTAGTTGGTATCCAATTTGGAGCAGTGAACATTAAAGCAGCAGCCAGGTACTAATAAGAGACATTCCTTCAYCCAGCGTCAGAGAGGAGGTGTGTTGGCTACAATTCCTGCACTAATAGATTTCAGCTCTACTCACCCTCCCAATTAGCTTGGTAGCATGCTTTAGGAGAAAAAGTTGGTGGGGAGAAAAAGAAAAAGGGGGGGGGGGAAAGAGCAACTAACAAATGACTAGTAAAAATGTAAGACATTCGATTCTCGCACACAGAAATCAGGTCATGGCCTCACAAAAAAATTTATGCATTTTCATACCCCACTCACTAAAGTTAGGTAGAATGTTAGGTAGAATGACAGTTTGCCATTTGATTAGAATTGAAAATCTGACAGCACAAAGAAACAGAAAGTCAGATATGTCACATATAAAAACGCTGCTATATGTGTCTCTCTCTCTCTTTCATACATACCTCAAATAAATAAAGCAGACCTGCTTAAGTGGGGTTTTTCCCCACTTTTAAGGAGGAGCACTACAATGAAAATAGAGTGTGCACTTTTAACCCTGAAGAACGCGTGGCCTAACCATGGCAAAACCTTCAACTAAAGACCTTAAATCACCCTACAGGATTCTGGAGTATCACATATCAATTTGTATGTACCCATTTACTTTTGCCTTGCTTTCCTTGTGGCTTCTTAAGCAAAACTATGTTTTTTTTTTTAGATATAAAAAGGCCAAGTTTCTATATTCAGAAAATAACAGTAGCAAAGAGTAAAGGTATTAATATAGAGTATATGTGTGCGGGCATGTAAGCATGTTAGCAGGAGAGCCAGGGTCTTGGCAGGACACACAGAGGCCATAAAGGTTTAGGAGTGGCCCACGACCTGTTTACTACCCACTGAGTAGCTTTGGTGTGAGGGCCCCAATCACCCTCCGTCCTCAGCTTCCAATCTCGGTCATATAACACAGGGGAAGAAAATTAATTCAAGAGCTTCAACATTTGCCATGAACCAATCAGCACACATTCTTTTTTATGTTTCTTTTGGTTTTACAACTATAGGTCTAGAACAGGGCCTTGGGTTCAAAGGAATAATGAGGTAAAAATGTGAGCGATTTGGGAACATTAAAAAGTATTAAACTTTTCATGGCATGGGTAAATGATGCATTTCATTTTCCACAAAATGATTTAGCCTCTTGGCTCTAGTGCCCATAGGCAGGCCTGTKCAGCCCATATTTGGAAGACACAGGGGAAAAAAAAGATATATATTTAAAGCATTCAAATATATAYGCCTGTCTAGTTTCTACAACCCAGGAAAGCATTACGGGATACAAGTTATTATAGGGAATAATCTACATTTTCTGTTACCTGGTCTTCACGACATCCAGCGGGTGCATCAGACAGATCTCCACCAGACCTAAAGAGAAAATAAACAACTACATTACTCTCTTTAATGTCCAGGCATAAAAGTTGTCCTGTTCATTTTAACATGAGTTTTTAGGCATTTATTTTTTAAAATGCTTTTTAACTGATTGGCAGGGCTAGCTTGGTTGTCTGCTGATCACAAGGTTCAAGTTGCCTGGAGTCGTTGGATACTTGCTGTTTGTTCCTTGAGCAAGCTCCTTCTGCTCAGGTACACGTGGGCATCAAGCCGGAGATACGGACCCATAAGAAACTGCCAGTGAAACAACGCACAAGTCTCTAGGATTTGCTAGGGAAMTAGTCATCCCCTGTTGTGCCCAACTGCATGTGGACAGACCCTTACCCCGTTTAACTCGGATTATATCAAACATCTACATTTCTAAAACTTGAGGATCCTAGAGAAACCTCAGTAGAAAGTCCATGCCATGAAAAATAAATGCTCTGATGTGGTTAACTTTAATCTGCAAATATTTAACCAAATAAAAATTAGGAGAAACCAAGATCCATACATTTATAAATACAAAGAGTCAGATTTCTGTAAACCATATGTCCATGTTTATGTGTTCGCCTGCCATGATTATACGGCGGGAATTTCCTCAAAATGCCTTCGCACTAGTTCCTCAACCACACAGCTGACAGGAACCACTTGGTCAGGGCACTGACTATCACTTCTTTCTGTTCTATTAACAATCTGCTTTACTGGGCAACCTTGACAATTCGGGACAAGTCGGGAATGGAATGGTCGCTTGGGTTATAAGCCATTATCCTTCAGCCTACACCACATGTTTTTGGACTGTGGAAGAAAACTGGGGTACCTGGAGGAAACCCACCAAGCAAGAGAGAATCATGCAAACTCCACACATAGACCAGAGGTGCGGGGCGACAGTGTTAACCACTAAGTCACCGTGTCATCATAAACGATTATGACCAAGGTTTTTAGACCGTCAAAAAAATAAACGTCAATAAAAAGGGGAAATACTCGTTACWCAAAATACTCATTATCAAAATGCAACTTAATTTACAAAACATCCTCTATTTTTTTTTTTTTTTTGTAAACACACATGGAGATGTCTCTTCCACTCATGACGAAATCGTCGTAAGACATCTGGTTTAATGCACTGGACTTCAAAAGCGTGCCTTTAAATGATCTCGGCGCTGTATATTTTCCTGGTATACCATGGCCT
Source organism: Clarias batrachus (assembly GCA_003987875.1). NCBI lineage: Eukaryota > Metazoa > Chordata > Actinopteri > Siluriformes > Clariidae > Clarias > Clarias batrachus. The sequence goes on along the minus strand of QMIH01000359.1, from coordinate 15,612 downwards.
TCACCATCTCCCATGAGTAAAAACCAAGTGACCTCCGATCTGGAGATCTCCGAGACCACTCCATTGGGAATTCTAAAAGACACTGGGCTAAAAAAGGTGATAATTTTCCATATTTATGGAGACTTTTTGGACATCCTGTGAGATGCATACATCTCTAGACACAAATAAATATATGGAAGATATGATTTTATATAGTACCAAAATGATGAGTATCTACCTCTTTTCATTATAATGAAAACATTTGCTTTCGCCCTCATACAGATAGTGAAATAATAATAAAAAATATATATACTCCAGCATCAAAATTATGTACTTCATGATGAGCATGTATTATGTTATTTGTCAATAGTATTCCATAGTGCAGCACTGCAATGCTTTAGCCTTACCTATCAATTTTATTTTTGTTGATTGGTTGCATTACTATTGCTGTTGTATCAATGCTGTATCCTTGCAATGACCAGCATACATCACTGTTACTCAAGTAATCATTTAGAATCCTCAAACGGTAAGCACTCCTTTGTGGTACAATACTTGTGATTAAGAAATAGTAGTTAATTGTAGCTTAGGATGCGAGATATAAACTGACTGAAGGGTTGGCATTAAAGCACAAAAATAATATGCTCAATATTTGGCAGCTTCCCCTTATGCCACTTTAGCAGCTCTGCCCCCTTGGGACATGATTACACAAGACTTTGGGTATAGTTGGGTCAGACTTATTTGATTATATGGATGATTATATGGATCGGACTTATTTGTCCGGCGCATTCCTAGGGGCTCTTTCGGATTGGGATCTGGGGAATTGACCTTGGGCTTTTTGCATTCTGGGCCCTGTGCGAAGTGAGCTATGGTGCACTGGGTGTTCTGGTGCCTCTCAGCATTGACGTGTTTTCAGAGAGTTGTGCTGCATTGGCTTTTCTGTGGGATCGGATGCTAGGTTAAATGAGATTTGGGTGCGCATGATCCTGTCACCAGTTTACTGGTATATAATTGATAATCTGCATTAATGTCTTAATGATATGGCTGATTGATGTATATTAATCCTGAAATGTTTTTTTTTTCTCCTAGCAAAGACAGCAGTTACAACATGCTTGAAGAGTGCAGCATGATCGGTGCATTAAATACAAATCAATAAAATTTTAAGATAATTTTAAAAATATATTTTTGTGAACATATGTAATTCTCTAAATGACTTTTATTGTTCCATTAGCATTCCAGTATGGAGTTATTGGGGAATCCAAAGAAAAATATTATAAAGGAAACCAATTCTATCCAAAACGGATGCAGGTGGCAAGCTGCATTGGCCTCAAGGGAAGTACGCCAAAGCTTAAAAAGAAGTTATGCTAGCTTGTTGACTTTTGCACTACGCATTAGCCATTAAAAATGTACTGCAATCAAAATGTTAATTACYCACTCTACTTATTTTGTCAACACCTGTTTCTTATTACATGGTTTGTAGTTGGTTCTGAAGGTTGGCGAGATTTGAATTTGAAATCTGATTGCATATACAGTATACAGAACTTGCATTCTCAAGTCAGAATGGTCTCTAATGTAACGCTGATTTAAAGAAAGATAATCTGCCTGTTAGTAGACACTTTATTTACCATTTGTATTTATCTTACATCTGCATTAAAAACCGAGACAGCTGACGATAAGCTGCCTCAAAGCAGAAGTTCGCTAAACGATCTTACACCTAAAATAAATGTTAAAACGCTGAGGTTAGGGTTTAATGTCCCCATTAAATGGGGCTGGAGCAATGAATAATAAAAGCTGTGATTCATATATGCTACATGGAGGGGGGGGGGACGAAGAAGCAGACTTGTGCTTTAATATTACAATGTATTATTTTATTTTATAATGAAATTTACAAGATCATGTAAAATTAAACAAGATAATGCAATATCTTGTTTAATTTTACATGATCTGTATAAACACTCTGAGATACACATGTTAAACGGCAAAACAAGCACAGTCCAACCGACTGCATCTCTGTTTGGCACTGTATTAATAATCATGGAGAAAATCTCTGGTAATCTATGAATGAATTATGCCACGTCAGCATTCCAAAGCAGTGGTGACAGCACAAATGTTGGGCAGATTACCACGGTAAATAATGCTGATTTTGTACACTGGCAAAAGCTTCTCTTAYCGCTGTGTTTACAGCAGCTACCAGGCAGATCAAGTTCCACAGGATGAAAATGAAACAATGGTTGAAACTCTATCTGGGTTAGCTTCTTGCTATGTAAATAGGCAAGGGCCAGTTTCAATGCCTGTTTTGCAGCAAACACCTCATGATGGTGAGGAAGTGTTAAAGTTTTTTTTTTTTTTTTTGCCGCCTAAAAGATCCTCACAGCTTGGTTAACTGAATGCACCACAGACACAGGTTTAAATGACTGTTTAAATAGTGGAGGAAGATAAGTGAGATCCCTAGAGCTAAGAGGTTAAGAATCTCAAAGAGATCACGGAACACAGGGACTCTTTCTCAGTTTAGCCTTTAAACTCGGATTCTCATTGCCACGCTGCTATTGACTTTAATGGCTTCTCTCACAGATTTCACTGTGTGTACACAGCTGTTCAGCAATACGGCCCTCTTTCTAATTTGCTCTATTAAATATATTGTCCATAAACAAGACACTGTCTCCTTAGGGGTTTTCCGGGAAGGTAATTATCAAGAGAAATACCACAGTGAAATAACAGTTCTCTGTTGTTTCTCAATCCTTAGCATTTTCAGCTAACATTAGCACATTGTCATAAGTATCATATGTGGGTGTCCAATGAGATTTAATGTAAATCCCTTGGTAAGAAATCTAAAAAGATTTCAAGATGTTCAGAATGTCCTCAATCAAAAGTGACATAAAAGGTAAAGGGAGAAAAGTGAAGATTCCAGAACTTTCTGTGTATAAAAATCTTTGGCAGTGGCTGTCCCTGTCCCTGTGGACAGCAACACAGAAAGGATTATCATTAAATAATCATGGTCTAACAGGGGAATAATTATGGTGGTRCATTAATAATTATGGTCTATTAATGACTCTCATTTGTCTCATTGTGTGAGTTTGAGTGAAGAGAAATGAAAGTTGCTGAAGCCTGGGAAAACCGTCTGCAATGCTAAAAGATCATAGTCCTTATTGAATAAAGAAAAAAAAAATAATGTAAAAGAGAAAAGACAAAAGAAAAGTAAATATGCCATTACTGCAACTGCTCTATGCAACAGATCACTTAGCAATCACTTACTGGCCTTAATAAAAACATATCATTCAGGTAACAGAGGCTCATGAATCCAGACGCTGCTTTCGTTTTCGCTAAAGTCATTCCACTGAACACATACTATAAATATATGGCCTAGTTTAATATYACCTATACTTTAATATATATCCCAATTTGAGCAGTGAGTAGCTCAGTGAGCATGCACGTGGGCATGTAAATGTGCCCTAGGAGCCGTTCAGCCCTGTATAAGAGGGCCTAACACGGGCGGCAGATCAAAGCTAAGAACCAGCACGAGGCCACGAGAGCCTGTCACTCATTTGACTCTAATGAACTCCATCTTAGGGGAAAATCTCCCTACTTAAGCACCGAGACAAGAGTTATCGTCTCCTACAGAAAAGGGGAAACGCACAAACAAGGTGAAAAGAGCCAGGGATAAACCATGGCCGTTTTTAGTYAGTGCCATATGGATAGATTTAAGAGTGCACCGACGAGGTGGGGGGAGACAGATAGACCAAAAGAGGTACAGAGACACTTCCTCCACATGATCACTGCATGAACAAATAAAATGCTAGGAGTGAGCAAAAGCCGAGTTGCAATTCACCGAAGCCTGGGACATCAATAACCCTGTAGAAGCATGGATAAGGCACAAAAGTGGCACAAAACCCCTCTACTGATAGATAAGAGTTGAGACCTAGTCTGCAAAAGAACAATTTAAGGATAAAAATTATATCTGACCTAAAATATGCAATATATCCAAAACTAAATATAATTAATTAAAAATATATTGTGTACATTTCCTTTGTCCTACGTACACTATTATGTATAACTTACTTAATGCTACATTTAAGTTGCATTATGTAAATCATGTTTTTTTTTTTCATTATTACTGTACATTTCCATCATAAACAGGGCTTACAGTGTTACTCACAATACTTCTTCTTTTAAACACAATAACAACGCTCAAAGTTTCATCAAGAGATTTCTTCGGTTGTCAACACCGTGTTTAGCAGCAATTCCCTAGACACTTCATAGAACACTTAACTCAAATTTACTGCCTAGAGTCTCATTTAAGTGAGGAATACAAGAGAACATATATTCCACTCCCATGCTCTGCAGTTACTCCTCTGGAGAATATGTTGAGTATTTGTGGACTGCAATTTCTGGCCTGCCATCTGGTTGCTGTTTCAAGCTTAGTTCTGCTCCACTGGATGAAATAGTATTGGGTACTATTATTTGGTGTTATCTTTTGTCTCTGAGCCACAATAGCACTGACAGCTTCTGTCATATACAGCTACTGTAGCTAACACAMAGCCAGAAACTTCTGTCGCGGTTGCATTGAGCAGACCGAGAGTAAAGACCGACAAATATATTGTAAAAATAGTTACAGAAAATGTGATTTACTATATGCACGAGGAAACACTATACCAAATGGCTCATTTATGTGTCACCTGGAAGCATGGGTTGCAATGACCTGCATATTGTTTACTGTATATGTGTATGTACAAAATTCCTGTGTATTTCAGTGTGTATATAATGATGCAAATCAGAAAAGGAAATGTACTTTGAGAAACTTCCTCAGGTGCTGAAACGGGCTTTATGTGGCTTATACGCAGTGTTTGAAACCGGCTAGAGGAGAGATTATAACAAGGCGTGTTCCGCTTGTACTTCGTGTCACAGAAGACTTGTTGAAATGTGCTGACTATTTACAAGTCTATTGAAGAAGTAACCAAAGTGTGAAGACACTAACTTCTTGTTGCTTTTTGGTAGATTTGTTGCAAATTTAGTGGAAAAAGCACAATTGTGTTTCACTTACAGCAGCATAATGGCATGTGTCTAACACTAACACAGGCACACACCCTGTTCACGCAATGACACAAACATTAATCATTATCACAGTCCCGAAGGAAGAGTTCGTACTGTCAACATACATTTTCTGGTACGCTCTGTATGGCCACCTGTCCATACATTTCAAGGAAACAGAATCCTCACTGTAAATATGGTCTTTCGAGCATTTTAACAAATGAAGAGATACAGCAAAGGATGAACAAAACGACTGTTGAGAAATGTGCAATTTTTGATGTCATTAGGACTGGTTTTCGCACAATGAAGAACACATGGAAATTCACTTGAGACAGAAGAGTAACATTCTCCCACAAAGTGTTACGAGAGAGTGCTAAATCACTGGACATGGACATGTAAATAAAGGAGGATGGTCACAGCAGTGATCAAATAATCGCTGCAAGTCTCACGACAGTATTCCTACAGATCTCAGGCTACAATATGTGCCTGGACAAAGGACAGAAAAAAAAAGAAGTGCAAGAAGAGAGAAAAAAAAAAGCAGGCAGCTTCTTCTCAGTTTGCATTCCTAATTTTGTGATAACTTTTCTAAAMGTCATACATCACCACAATGAGATTGCTATCAGCAGTTAGTTTTGGCTTGAGCAAGTACCCAGTTCTCACTCCCACGCCTTAGTGAAAAAGGAAAATAGCATAGTGACAGTCAAAGATTGCACAATGTGTACAGGTGTCATCAATCATAATGGGACAGAGACTGATGTAAAGTTCCATTAAGACTTTGGAGAAGAAAAAAAAACTTTTCGATACATACGCAAGGCTAGGGAAGAACAAGTCGCTTACTGTTTTGATTGCAGTTGTAGATGAGGTTAAATGGCACAAATATTATCAGCATTACTACAAACGTCCTGTACAAACACAAGGAGTCATTCAGCTCCTTGAGTCTGCATCACTGAAGCTCTTCCAAATCAGGTGTGAAATATCTATGTTCAGAGAAAGTACAAAAATGGCTTTGACATGGGCAATTTGTTTCTAGATGGATGGCCTGAGTGAACTTTTTCTCTAAAAACCTTATAAATTCACTGGTGACGGTTGTAAAATGTTTTCACATTTTCTGATGAACTACACACTTCACTTGCAGGCATATAAGAACTTTTCAGTGAATATTTGCTATAAGAGGACATGTGGATGCGTTTCTGTTTGAGATGCAATGTGTGATTTGGGTGTCTGCCATTCCAGCTCAGAAATTTGGCTGAATTCCTGGCTGAACCAGTAGCCGATTGTGCAAACCCTCATCCTTAACGTCTTCATGCTCACCTTCTTGAATACTACTTCTCAAAACACATCAGTATAGGAATGCTAAACAAACAGGCAATGCCTCTGCAATTCCCCATTTGTCATCCTGTTTAACAATGCGAATCTGATTAGGCATGAGGAGTGTTGAGAATGACATAGGCATTAGGTTCCTCCACTGCCAAGTCGGGGGAGAAAAAAGAAGAAAAAAAAAAAAAACCCAAACCGATAATAAAAGAACTAGGTGAAGAGTGATCTCCGTTACTGAAAATGGTCAGAAAACATGTCAGAACGACACGAGACCTCTAGAAGACTGTTAAGGATCTCTTGGGAACATCGAGATCCAGTCTGGGTGGAGAAGTCTTAAAAATGTCACGGTAATTATTGCAGGGCTGGTTACTGTAATTCCAAAAATACATATTTGACTAAGGCCTAATCCAAGTCAAAACAGAAAACAAACTCATCACACTATATGTGCATGCGAAGATATTTGGCAGCACAGGGGTGAGTGACGAGACTTGCCAAGGTAACAAAACATTAAAATGAAGCAATGGCAGACTTGGTCTTAGAGCACACAATCAAACCAAATATTTAATAATCAAATGCCGTGTACTACATCTTACTTAGCTTCAATAAGAATGTAAATAAAAGCAGCGCCAAAATATGCATTAAAAAAAGAAGAAAAAACATTTAAACATATTTGTATATCCTGTTTGGTGGGTCATTAAAGATTCCTGCTGATACTTACTTTATAATGTTAGAAAGAAGCATCCTTCAGGCATTCATCAAGGGTTTATTGTATAATTAGCAAAGGGCTTTACTTGGAACGCTTTTTGATAGAGAAGCACCCTATTGTAGGATTCTATATAGAACTTGTAAGGGATTATTATTGTCTTGAGAGGTATGCATACAGTAGTGATTTATTCTTTTGTTGAGCACTTTCCAGCAGAACAGGGAAAGCAAGTGACTCGTAATATTACTAAGTAATATAAGCGAGGAACAAMTAATGCAAAAGGACAACACGTGCGAGCATCTTTTGAAATGAACTGTACACGACAAGGCTATACGTCAAACCGGAATCTCAGACGTGTTTGGTGTCACCAAGCAACCTTTTTTAGAATATTGCTAAATGAATTAAAGATAAAGGGAACTTTATTCTGAAGTGCAACAGAAACAAAAAGCAAAGCATATGGTCTGGAGAGTTCATGGTCATGATTAAATGTCTGGGCTTTGAGCAGATGATTCTTGACACAGGATGCAAATGCATTGGCAGGGCCAACCACACAGAAGCGGATGAGTGAGCGAGCAGAAAGGGTGAGGATAATCAAATGCAAATCCTGGTGTAACTGATATTGACACAGATCTGCCCTTTCTCTACAGAATCCTCATTCATTCTCTGGAAAACTTCTAACCAAATGAAGTCTTAGCACCTGTTGCAGTGTGTGCAGTGTCGCTCCCTTTATGAATGATTTGGATAAATACATCGGTAGGGTCTCCCGAATTGTGTGCGTGTGTGGTGGTGGTGGTGGGGGGGTTCCGACGACGACGGGTCATGTCCTTCAAGAACAACAGAGTGAACGATTTTTTTTCTTTAAATGTGCTTATCTTTCATAAGACCGTAACAACAACAAAAAGCACTAGAATGGATCGAATGCAGATTTATTTATTTTTTTAAACACATGACCTAAAATGAGTGCATTTGGCTGTTGTTGCTAGGAACGAGATACTGAGCGAGATAGAAATATGTTTTCTCTTTTTAGGATCTTCACATGGCTTCATGGCTGAACAGGTTCTGTTGTTCCACCCTTACGGAGAGAACCTCAAAGGCCAGATAAGGCTGAGTGATGTAAAACAGCTCACAGGACCCGATGCTTCAGTACGATCATGGATTCTCACAATCAAATTTACATCCCTATTTCCACAGAAAATGCCCAGGAAGGCACCATGTTGTGAATTACAYCAGGTCTCACTGAGTTGCTTTYTTAGGCTTTTATTCTGAAACCTGTTCGGCGTAGTACTCGTCTAATGTGCCAGATACATGAGAGTCAAGTTGCATTGATAGGAACGATAAGTGTGAGAGGCACATTTGTGTTCAGCTTTGTTGAGAGGGTACACGATTGTAAACAACTGTATATAGACAACTTCAACATCTTTCTGATGGATTTTATAGACAACATATAAAATGTATTACATGCTATTACATGATGCATTTAGCTTTTCAGCGTTAATGTCGTTTGTGTGTGTATGTGTGCGTGCGAGCATGTGCACACCTTCTCACATCGAATTATCCACAAGGATGAGCTGTGTTATTACTGTCACCTAGTGGACAGTGCCGAAAGAGTTGAGTGGAAAAGTAGAGCGAGGAAGGTAATTATCTCTCTTTCTCTCTCTTACAAACACACGCACAAACAGCAACACAACTTAATTAATCCTACATGTAGAAAGTGCTGACAACCTAGATGCCACGACATTCATTCCCTTGCATTTGGATTGAGAGCTTATAATGGAAGAATGTGGAAGAAAAATGACCGACAGGTTACAGCAGTTTTCCCCCTTGGCGAAAGAAGCCTGAGGGGAAAAAAAAAAAAAAAAACTCCTGCACATTTTTTGTCTTTCAGAAAAAGCTATTTAATTTTTTCTTTAATTATGCAGTCTATAAAAATGCAAAGATATAATGTGAGGTAGGTACTGTACATAAACTATAGATACATCTACTAAACTATAGACACATCAAACATCCGACCTTGAACGAAGCCTAAATGTCAGGATGGTCAGGACAAAAAGGCAGCACACGGTCAGGACAGTGTGTGTGTGCAGTGTTTCTAAAACATTCACCTATAGTCCATAAAAGCTGATAATGAACCCAATTATGAGCCAGGAACAGCAATAATAGACCTTTAGTGGGGCAGTAAATTCTTTAATTACTTGTTAACACCCCATGTCTCTTTGGACAAGTGCGGAGCAGGGCCCCTGGACGTGGACTGGCCAGAAGCCCTGGTGAAGGTGAACAAGGTAGAGGAGACTTGTTTCTACAGTCACGTCCATACAGTATATACTGAGAATTTATAGTCAGACACTGAGAACATATTTACGATATGGGGAGAGTAGACTGAGAAAATAAGAGCCAGTCGAGGAAAAGAAAGAGAGAGCAGGGCTAAGTTCAGCTGTCTGCCCGCCAGGTGCCTATGCAGATGAGAACAACAGAAAAGAAAATGCAGACATCTACTGAGGATGATAAAATCTCTCTTTCTGTGGAGACCTACAAAGTCAAATACAGGCTCAGCAGGCGTACACACACACACACACACACACACACACACACATACACACACATACACACACATACACACACATACACACACATACACACACATACACACACATACACACACATACACACACATACACACACATACACACACATACACACACATACACACACACACACACACACACACACA
>QMIH01000358.1:463731-475811 GCA_003987875.1 Clarias batrachus | reverse complement strand
AGTATATACACACACACTCACAGATGAATTTGTGGTCAGTTATTGTTCTGCAAATTGTTGTCCAGAGGTACAAATTACAACACAGCAAAGAAGATTCGAGAAGTCTTTATCTTTTAAAATAAAGACTTATAAAAAATAACAAAAATACTTAAAAAATAATAAAGTAACAAAACAACTAGATACAGTAGATAAACATGGACCCAGAAGGTATGTGATATTAGTGAAGTGGTCCTTGCACATGCTGAGCTTTATGTGATTTTGAACCCCACCCATCTGTGGTGCTCGATAAAGGCTCATCAGGGATTCGGTTTGATCGATTTGAGCAACACACAAAAAGATGCATTTTAAAAGCATGTAAAAGTGATTCCTATGTACAAAATTGTCACGCCACACAGAAGACATGACATCATGTACTGTGCAAACCAAATACTAGACAGCTTTTGTACTTGCCATGAAACAGACATACGTCTAATCCATTGATATACACTACATATCGGCCATAACTCAAAACCATTAACATTAAACCAAAATGCAATAGGTTTTAAGTTCCCCTTGTACCCCAGGGTTGCTCTGGCCCCTTGAGTCCTGGCTCCTCAAGACCTCTGGTGGTGTGCTGTGGTGTCTTGTTGGCAGTGGAGTCTTTGGTTGATGTGGGTTGAGGGGTGGGTCCTCCATGGACCAGACTTGTTTATCTGGCACATCCAATGGATGCTTGATCTCACTGGGATCTGGGGAGTTTGGAGGCCAGGTCAACCACACTGAACTCTTTGCCTGCTAAGCTCCACACATGACAGGCTGTGTTGGGTATTCTGCTGCCTTTCAATCCTGGCAATGTTTACTTCATTTTTCTGCAATGGCTTTTCCATGGGATCACACAGGACAAGCTGGCCTTCGGCCCCTAAGTTTGTGGACGAAACTTGGGTGTACCTGTATATGCTTTATAAAGACAAAATGTCTGTGTTTTCAGCACCGGAATCAGAAAAAAAAAATCTTTCCATCCAGTTTTCTCTCTTTTATCTTCCTGCTAGAACTTCGCTTGCAAGCCTGTGAAGGGTTTTCCCCCGTCGCCACACATTTACTGTGTGCTGCAAGAGCCTGAATAGAGAGCTCTGTAACAGTATTTCGCCGTAAATCAAGATTTATTGTTCCAATAATATAACATTATAAGCATTTCGATGTAGCACGGCGGCGTAGTGGTTAGCACTGTCGCCTTGCACTTTCAGGGTCGCGCGTTCGCATCTCACCTCGGGTCTGTGGGCATGGAGTTTGCATGCTTTCCACATGCTACACATGTGGACAAAATTGTTGGTACCCTTCGGTCAATGAAAGAAAAACTCACAATGGTCACAGAAATAACTTTAATCTGACAAAACTAATAATTAAAAAAAATTCTATGAATGTTAACCAAGGAAGGTCAGACATTGGAACTGAAGGAACTGAAACATGCTGTGTGGAAAAGGCACCTTCAAACCGGAAACAACTGGAGCAGCTTGCTCATGAGGAGTGAGGAGGCCAAAATACCTGCAGAGAGGTGCAGAAGTCTCATTGACAGTTACAGGAATCGTTTGATTGCAGTGATTGCCTCAAGAGGTTGTGCAACAAACTATTAAGTTAGGGGTACCATCATTTTTGTCCAGGCGTTTGTTCCATGAGTTCATTTTTTTAAATAATTCCGTTGAAGCATGGTTGAAAAGCAATGTCTGACTTTCATTGGTTAACATTCATAGAATTCTTATTTATTATTACTTTTGTCAGATTAAAGTTATTTCGGTGAACATTGTGAGTTTTTCTTTCATTGACCGAAGTGTACCAACAATTTTGTCCACGTGTGTATATCCTGCCATATAGATGAATGAATGAAAAAACAAATATTTCTCATTTCACCTAAATATATTTCATAAGTATTGAACATAAACATATTTATTGGAGGTTGCACCAAAACAAGGAAAAAAAAAACCTTTGACTGGCAGTGTATACGTTACTATGCTACAAAAAAAAAGAAAAGAAAAGATTTTGCCAAAGGCGTGAAGTGTACATGGATCAGATTTGGCTGAGTGAAGAGAGAGAGAGAGAGAGAGAGAGAGGTTTTGAGAGACTGAGCATAGTTTTCAGCATGCTAACAATGTGTGTCACAGAGCTTGGCGCTATTTATACAGCCGGATCATGCAGCTGGCTGCATACTCTGATTGACTCTACACCACCGCTGAATATAGAAACGGATATCGCAATGTGAACGAAACACTGCCCATCTCTACGGAGGCACAGACTTACAGTAACCATTACACAATCCCATCCTTTTATTACTCCTGTCTCGACAGAACACTATAGGAGGAATCGCTATTGCAGACTAACAGACGAGCACCAAACACCTATATGTGTTACAGAGGGATTTGTGAGAGTATAAAGCCTCAGAAGTTGCACAAACTGTGTGTTTGCATGTGTGTGTGTGTGTTTGTGTGTTTGTGTGTGTTTATATGAGAATAGATTTCTCGGCTTCTCAGACAGGCAGACAGGCAGAAAGGTTATTTCAGGGTGCAATCCAGAGAGCGTAGAATGAAAAACAAGACCGAGTGTATGACAGAGCTCTGTATGCTTTATGATAGATGGATCGTGTAGCCTGTAAACATCTCATGTGGACTAAAATGAGTACACACACACATTCACATAAACCGAGCACAATAAAAGTCAAACTGGCCGAATTCAATGTTAGTCGTCTGTCTGTCTCTTGAGACACGCCTTTAAAGCGATAATTACGCATTTATTATAGTATTCCTTTTTTATAGTCTTCGTGTATGTGTGTGTGTGTGTGTGTGTGTGTGTGTGTGTGTGTGTGTGTGTGTGTGTGTGTGTGTGTGTGTGGGTGTGTTTGCTGAAGTTTACGATTCAACGTGAAAGATATCTAGTTTCCCAATATAGTAAATTCCACTGAAACACAATTAGCTGCCTACGGTAAGTGCAACTACAGTCTCGTCTTAGTCATAAAGGTCACTTCTGCAGAATTTGTTAATATTGCTGACACGCTTGTCTTGTTTCTATCGTAACTGCAGCATTACCATCCAATCCGCCAATCATGGAGCAGGAGCACATTGCAGAAACAAGTCGAGAGGTTCACATGAAACATCAGAACGAGGAAAACAAGTGATCTCAGTGACTTCCATTGTGCCAAATGGCCTGGTTTGAATATTTCACTACGATACTATACTTTCAGGATCTTGTTGGTGAAAGTGTTCATAGAAGAATGGCTAGTTTCAGCTGACAGGAAGTCTCTAGTGATTCTTTACAACTGTGCTGATGAGATAAGCACTTCGAAACTCACAAACTGGTCAGTGGGAATTTGGGAAAAAAAAATTGGAATTTGCAAACTTTATATTTATTTATTTATTTATTTATTTAATCCCAATCCTTAAGTGAAAGCTAGATTTAAAAAAATAGTCTAACTAGAAGAGTGCATCAGAACTAGGATCCCAAAAGATGCAACCCAAATTGGAGGTTTTGACATCCATACTGTAAAGTTGTATGATAGTGCTCTGATATGAAACTTGACAGACAAAACCAGCATCCTTAGTAACAGTCTGTGCTGGTGCGAGCAAAAATAATGATTATGCCTGCAGAACAAACAAATAAACAAATGAATAAATAAATTTTCAAGGATCAGGTGTTCCACTCGTTTAATTTTCACGTGAATGACTGTAGTGGGCTCGGCCGGGATCACCATTCATGGACGTACGACCTTCTTTAAAACATTTGCACCATTCAAATGTTTTACTGCGGCTAAGAGTCTCGTCATATTTAATTATTCGCTTTTACTCCTTCGTTCTCCAGAAATTTCATCACAAGTCCCGGTTTGACTTGAACGACCTTGTAGCATTTTGTGGCATTATGTAGTGATTTGTGTATCTCAATACTGTGACGCTCATGTGAATATTAATGTGTGGTGTTGTAGAGCTGTTATGTCTATTGTGTCGTCAGTTGAAATGTGATTGTTTTTGTCTACTGGAGTTATATTTATGTCTGTTGTTTGGATATGTTGTTGTTGTGTCTATTTTTGGTGTAGTTTGTGTCTGTTACTGTATTGTTTCTCTCTACTGGAATAATGTTGTCTAAAGGTATGTGTTAAACACTCCCTTTTTGTGTTTTATAGCTCAGCAAAAAAAAAAAAAAAAGGCACTGAAGCAAAAACCTGCCAGTCATGCCGCACCACCACAATCATTAAGTTATCAATCATAACATGTTGAAAATCAGGAATTCACAAGATTTGTGTGTCCAATCTACATCACAAGTTACACACCCAGTAAACAGTAACTACTCTCGAGGACGATCCAAAAACGCTCCCGAAACAACAGCTCAGGAGCTGCAACGCGCGGGAACAGTGGTTAAAATTCCTGAAATCTTATAAAAGTTGCTGTGTTTAAAAAGGTACAGGGGAAAAGACGAGCACTCTTTACTACCAATAAAATGGAATACCAGACTGTATTACACCTTTATGTCCTAAACCTCATGCAAGTGGAAGAGCGTTCAAGCTTTACCGTCATGTAATTAGCATGCCTGTGTGAGTCGTCCGGGTTCAATATAGGGCTGGAACCACACTTATGGGTAAACACCAATATAACCTTCCACTTATAATGTCATGTGGAAGGTGAGCGAGAGACTACAGGCGCTGTGTAATCTTTAAGCTGCAGGAGAAACCTGGTGTAAGTATTCCAAAGCCCAGTTAAGCGCTTACAGTCGACTCTGCATACGGCAGCACGGATAAAAAAGGGATCAAATAAAGAGCTGTGAAACGGGCCTTGAATATCACGCATGCCTTTATCTGGAGTCCTGTAAAAAATTTTTTTTAAAAAACGTATTTACTGTGAGGGTCGTGCTTTGGGTGGAATCGTTGCCGTGCAATGTGGTGGCCGCCTATTTGGGATCTGGCTTCTTATCAAGATGGTATTTGCTCAAGTAATAGAGGAGATAAAATCTAAGCTTGCGCAACACTATCGAAGGCGTAACAAGCGATGGAAAAGCATTCCATGCAAAGTTGGCCAGGTGTAACTTTGTAATATGTTACTTAATACAGGACAAGGATTTTGCAATGCAAGGAAAATAAACTGATGACCAGGAACTGGAGAAGGAGAGACATGCTTCAACCTGTAAAAACATAAACTTCCTGTCTTTAGTTGCCAAAGATATACATAACTCTAGGGCTGCAGTCAAGAATGGCACAGTCAACTCTTCTATCAGATTAGTTCAAGATTCAGTCAAGTAAAGTTCAAGTCAATAAAATCATGACCTTAAAATCCATATCTTTATTTCATCTAGTTGGCTTCATTTGTAAATTCGGCCAATGATTAGGCTATGGATAAGGAGTTTGGGATAAGATTGGATAAGGAATTACTTTTTGGCAAAGAGTTTGAGACCAATGGCGAGTACCTATCCCAAGTCCAAGTACAAATGCCAATGAGTCACACACAAATCAAAGTCAACGCATGAGGATGTTTTCGCATTAGGCATGACTGATTTTGTACCATGCCCAAGAACGATTGCCCCCCCCAACCCAACACCCCCCTCCCTATCCCCCACTGGCCAGCATTTATATTGTTTTCACTTTCCGTTCTCCGATACAGCAGGTGGCAGTATGTGTGATCTGCCATTAAACCCAAGAGAAAAAAGAGGACAAGGAAGTTCACTTTCACGCTATGCCCAATATTATTAATATTTCTGAACAAATGCCAAGAGCAACACTCTTGCGTGGCTTCCTACTTCATCAGCTATGGCCGTGTAGGTCAAATGATGAGATCAGGCTTGATGAGATGATGAGATACGACTGGCTTCCATATCTGTTTTGGTCCACCTCTTCAAGCGAACCCCGTTCCCGAGTGGCCAAACGATTGGGGACTTTGGGGTCAAGTGTTCTCAAAAATGATCCCGTGGCCCTAATTTGAAAACGCTCCAAAGTTGCTCAAGCAAAGACTCAAGTGGTTCCTCCTTGGAGCAAACAACCTTCGAGTGTTTTTGTATTATTCCACATACTCTGATCCAGAATGCAGCCCAACAAGCTACTTCTTTGCTCCTACAACGGACCTTCCTGTAGCTGCCTGAAGCAGATTTAATACACTGATGCTTGCATACAAATCCAGAACCGGACCGCTACCTCCCTGGAGGCACCGCTCACACCACATCCTGTCCCGCATTCAGGTCTGGCTCTTTAAACAGCTGAGTCATTGGCTATCTTTTCAAATAAATATTAGCGTCTCTGTTTTATTCATAGGATTGTAGGACATATATACAGATACTGATGAAATAAAAATTCTGACTACCTGTCCACAAAAAAAAGGAAAGAAAACGGAGTGAGTAAAATCAAAGCTTCTTAAAAAACACCTTGCAAGGTGGAGAAATCCTGTGTAAACAGAAATATGTTTGCTGACCAGACTGTTAGTTTGTGGTCTGCAATTTCTAATTTGTTTTTGCAATTGAATTTTCGTTTGTTTTATTATTACACCCTTGGGTGGAGTTGTAATCATATGGTGACACAACATGATACACACCGTACTGCTCCTGAATGCACCGCCCTAAAGCTATGAACTGCACTGTGAACTGATATTTTGGATTAGATCCAAGGTTTAAGCAGTAGTTCCAGCTTATCGTCAAGTCAAGCCTTTCTCCATTTCTGCTTTGTCTTAACTTAATACATTACATAATTACAATTGTAATGTCATTCTTGAGCCGTTTGAGGGAGAAAAAAAAAAAAGAAAACTGTAATTAAAATTCATTCACCATACTGGAATTTTCAAATTATGGGGCAACTCAGTAAGTTGATGTTCTGGATGTCTAATTGGAGGGTCTGGGTTCAAGCCCCGCCATTGATCACAACAGTTGGGTCTTTCTCAAGACATCACAGCCAGTGCATGCAGCCTAGGTGGAACGTGGAAGGGTTACATCAGGAAGGCATTAAACTTGTGCCAGACTTTGTGGATCAACTGATCCAAGAGACAAAGTCTAAGGGGGGGGGGTCTTCATCCATAACGCTTTATCCTGTATACAGGGTCGCAGGAGGGGTCTAGAGCCTATCCCAGGAGACTTAGGGTGCAAGATGGGGTACACCCTAGACGGGGTGCATTCACACACTGTGGGGAATTTGGAAACACCAATTAGGCTAACCTGCATGTCTTTGGACTGTGGGAGAAGTCCAGAGTACTCGGAGGAAACCCACCAAGCACTGGAAGAACACGCAAACGCTATGCACACAGAGACGGAAATCAAACCCAGACCCTGGAGGTGCGAGGCGACATTACTAGATATTTATTTATTTATTTATTTAGTCATTTTCAAAAACTCATGTGGTGTTTTTCATGTATTTTATTTATTTATCTCGTTTTTTTTTAACGCATGTCATAAATATCTGGCGTCGGCCAAAATGCTGTAAATGTGAATGAAATTTCATTGATCACGCAAAGCCAGTGTGCACGGATTCCCATTCAGTGTCACAAGAATGACATTCCTGAGTAAAGGAACAAACACAGACTCTCACTAACAAAACATGTGCAATTTTTGAATGCAAATCAGGTCATGCGATTTCCCCCACATATGCATGAAAAAAATGTCTTGTTATTCGATTTTAATAGAAAACAAATGCGAGAGTATTGAGTATCACCTGCTTGACCACACTTCCCTGTTTCATCTGACCCACATCCCACCATGCAATGTTAACCATTTGTTTAAATGTTAACAAAAGCACTAAAAACTCCACCTTACGGAGACCGTAATGTATATCAGACATTATCTGGAGGAACTTGAACCAATAATTGGACCAATTTATCGCCAGTATGTTTTACAAACATTACAGATTACAGTATCATTATAGTTGTTGTATTTGGGGCATTTCTGGCCTAATTTTATAAATAGGCAAGTCTGAAATATGTCTTGTAGTCTACAAGACACTTATCACCGCAATAACTTACTAACATTTGCCCCCAAACCGCCTGCTATCTATCTGGAATAAGAATTGCAAAATGCTATGAATACTGAATCATAAATCCTAGCAGAAACTGCAGGCAAACAGAGACAAACATGTATCTTCATTCATAAGATCAGTCTCTTTATCGTCATTGTATTCCCAATAATAGTGCACTTTGTCACTCATTTTCTCGTATAAAGCATCATCAAGTTGTTCTGTTTGTTCCCCTTCACCTACTCATCGGCTCAAAGTGCCCTTCAGTCCCATTCATGCCCTTAATTGAGAGCGAACTGAGTGCCATGGATCACAAAAGCGCCCGCTGCATCATGGCAATTGAGCAGTTTTTTTTAAGTTTAATCCCATGGGTCCATGGCACAGACATCACACACAAACACACACACACACATATATATACACGCAGACACACAGCAGACATGCCGCACCTTCAAGAGTGTACGCTCTGTATCCATGGAAACAGAGACAAAACTGGGACATGAGATAGTGGATAAGAAGAATGTCTGGAATGAGTCGTATACTTGCTCTGCACCGTGCTCACGGGTTATCCGGTGTAAATGTTATCTGGAAGTATCTGAGAGCTTTATATGGTCAGTGGAGGAAGAGACTTTACCACTTTATTGACGTCGATAGAAAACGATGGCGCGGATAAGCATGACTAATTGACAGAGTGTCTGGATAGTGAATGCTTGTAAAGTACAATCTACAGTACGTCCTTATCACTCACTGGTATGGCATGTGAAAAATGTACGTTCGCGAACCTAAACTGCAAGGCACGACTGCCACTGTAACTTAAACGCGAGCGCGATGTTCACCTCGAACGCCCCCGCGGTTCTCCGCCCACTCGCTCTTTACAAAACTGTAACAAGAACGCTCGCACGAGTTCTGACACGACCGGACTGGCAATGCCAATTCAGGCTCCAAATCCCCTGCGGACTCCGGTCTACTGCAGCTGCGCCAATCACACGAGAGGACGTGGTGTTCGGCCCAAAACAAATAAGACAGCGGAATAACATGGGTGTGTTGTAAAAAATTCCACGTGAATGAGGTGTTTTTGGAAGCGAGCCAGCGGGTGCTCCCAGCACCAGTTAAAACATAGATAGTGCGGCTTATTGTTCTGGCAGGATTTACCCACCAGCAGGGATTTACAGTATGGCAGAACAGAATCAGTGAAGAACACAATCGGACACGAACGGGATCCGTGTGGTTCGAGACGACCCGGTTAGGCAGGTGGGCGCAAAGGTTGTTTTCGGTTGCGATCCGAAGAGCGTGAAAACTGTTACAAAGAAAGGTGGAAAAAATAGGTATGCGCAGATGCACAAGCAGTGACTCGTTCAGTTGGGCACAGAGAGAGAGAGAGAGAGACAGAGAGAGAGAAAGCAGGTAAACAGGTTGCCCTTTGAGTCATTCAGATCCGTTAGGTTTAAAACCTTTTCAGACACAAACACACTGAATTGCTCACTCCTTCGTCTGTGGGAAAGAGGTGTTGCTAGGACTCGGTGTTTGTATGCGAGATTCAAATGCCGATGAATTCGATCCCGTTGTGTCAGAGTGTCCTAAAGAGGCTGGAGGTGGCATGTTTGTTGGAGGAGTGTTACTGTCACTGCACTGTCATGGAGGCTTTTCCATCCTGAGCCTCTTCTGGATAAAGCTCATGCTCTGAGCCGATGCACAGATTAACGGCAGAGAGGAATTCACTGCGGCGTGTTTGTGGGTCAAACGAGAGCAAGCTTCTTGCCACAATGCGTCTTTGTCACTGCGCGACAACAGTTCTCTGTACGCAGAATGACAATGGCGCCAGGAGTTCGACTGACACTGAACTTTTTCCCTGCGTCTGAGCAGATCGAGAGAAAGCCCACAGCAAGCTTTGAAACCGCGCTCATTAAAATCCCTCTTCTGCCGCGCGCCCGTACTCTCGGCATCGTCTGCATTTGATCAAACGCCTGCAGTCGAGCGTGCCTGCTAGAACTCATCTTCCACTCTTGGATGAAGGCACCTGATCCCTCGAGGGGGGAAGAAAGCCTCGTCTTCTTTTTCCCATGCTCGCGCTCTCGACTTCCCCATGTCTCTCGCTCTCACTGCGATAACATGCATGTGGGAGTGAAGCCTGTAGTGCACAGATTATGTGCATGTTTGTGCGATTATTGCATGGGTTTAGACCGAATGCAGGAGAGATTACAAAAAAAAAAACAGAAACAGGACAGTGGGAGAGAAATCATGTCATGTCAGTGTCTCTCAACAGTGCCTCGTTCTCACCAGTACACATGCACTAGTCTGTACATGCAAGCCAAGGGCGACAAGTTCTCAAGGAACCGTAGCTGAGAACAGCCTTAGGGTTGAAAGCTCAACTCGCAGCTCCACAATGCATGCCGGCTCCTGGCACATTCACACCAACCCTTACTTCATTCCTATTCATTGTTTTTCTTGCATGCTTGTTTAATTAATAATCCCACCCTTTTGCCTTAGGAGATGATATGGGCTTTGTGGTTCCCTGCTGCATGACTGCAAAAAAAACAAACAAACAAAAAAAAAAACTAGTTGACTTTTCATTTTTTTAATAATCGTTCATGCAAAAATGGTTTTGGCGAATCGCCGTTCAATTACGCACCTCAATTAACCACCGTGCACAGGCTACTAATTACATCCCTAGCTCCAGTGCTTTTAGGGTTACATTATAAACGCCGAAATAAAACAAATCATTGCGGTAAACGTCCAAAATAATAAATTTGTGCGCATTCGTCAAGTGCCGTGAGTGAAAGCGGGACGCAGGCTCGTACATTTAGCATGAGGTTTAATACAACAGATGTTCAAATTGGACTGTGTTATCTGTAATCTGTACGCGCGTACTGTAATATCTGTAATCAAATGCAAGAAGACAAGGGCCAAACAAAAGACTGAACACTGCGTGGCAAGTTTCATAGTCATATCAACCAATGGCAGAAAAAAAGGGGTGGAGAAAATACTAAAATAAACAACAATAAATAAACAAATGTTTGCATGATGTCATTTCAAAGCAACCCATACTGTACTGTACTGTATATTTATTGCTTTTTGCACTCATAGTCCATACTGTGGGATAAAGGATAGAGAACTGTTCACAGTGTTATACTGTTTAATGATTCTGAATGTCAAACGGAGGTCGTTGTTTACAGGAGCGTCTCCGGATGTTCAATTCCAGCCTCTGCAGCATTGTCGGGAAAAAAAACAAAACAAGTCTGGATCATCCTCTTTGAGCTGGCATTAACTGCTGATCTAAGTCTAACCTGGCTGAGTGGAAGCATATAGTAAGTGATGCGCAAACCCGCGGCTCGGAAACGTCACCATGCCGGGATTTTATTGAAATTTTAATCGGCTTTAGAGGACAACAAAAATAAGTGCAGGAAGAATTCCTCGGGGAGCGGGATTAAAAATCACCTCGCACGCACCTCTGCACTTCACACGGAGGAAGATGAAAAATGTTAATCACCCATAAATGCAAAGTAAATTAAAAAAAGATATATCTCAGCTGAATCTTGCGCCGTCGATCGTTGGGTTTTATGGCCGCCATGTGACGTGTATATCACCGTAACATGTGAATGCAGTTAAATATCTAGTTCATACTGTATGACCTCTATAATGCACCGAACATGCACTGGATGAACAAAGACTGTCTATACAAACTCCACCGCTGATATTTGGACTAAATTATTGATAACTGATACAGTGCTTCCATCAGACCTGCAATCCATCTTGCATGACCCAATGCCGTTGTCACTGTGCTGTCAAAGAGCATGAAATCCCACGAGGCTGAAATGAAATGGCATCAAATCTTTAAAAAAAAACGTCATGCTCAGTTTACTATCAATCAGACGTATTTGAACCTAATGACCCTCTTGAGTAAAAAAAAAAAAAAAAGGAAAAAAGGAAAAGGAGATAATTGTATTTAGGTTTCAACTTTAAATGTCCGTGCCACTTTCCATCAACGTTAATCAATGCAACGTCTATGCGACATTAATTAAAGCGCCGTGATGGTGATTGATGTTGAAAATCCAGACAGGTATGTCATGCCACGTCACATGAACTACAAACTAGATCTACAGCCATTCATGGACCTCATGAGAAACATATATTTATTTATATATATATA
>QMIH01000358.1:443377-463671 GCA_003987875.1 Clarias batrachus | reverse complement strand
TATATACATACGATGCGTGCATGTGTGTCGGGCTTCAGCCATCTTTCCGAAAGACGGATGAAACTCCCAGGTGGAGATTTATTAGCGCACGGGCAATGAGCGAGCTAATCGCTATGTAATGTGTAATGCTGGTTTGCCTAACTGTCCAGTTCATGTTCCTCCCCTGCCTTTCTTTTTTATTAATATACTCCTGAAAAATTATTTTGTGTCAGGGGTAAAAGGTGTGATTTCTTTATTGCCCAGTGTAAGCATATTTCACGTGCTATTAAGCAGCTAGTGTGCATTAGCACATGGATAAGTGTGTGCAGGCATGCAGATGAGATGGAGCCAGCGCGAGATGTACAGTACAACGTCTCAGGCTTCGTGCCAGCTCGGATGATGCTGCATCATGGAAGTTTGTGTCATTCTTTTTTTCGATCATATGGTTGAGAAAAAATGATTATTAAAAAAAAAAAACATTTAAAACTTTAGAAAGAAAATAATGGAGACTTTTTTTTTTTTTTTTTCCATTTCTTTTTCTGAAGATGCATGCCAGCATCACGGTTATCAGAGAAATACACAGTTGGATACCAGCTGTCTAGAAGGATCGTGCAAGTACACAAATAAGGGGTTACAGGATCAGATTTGCTGTAATGCCCCCAAGGAGATGGAGACGGTACGCACACACAAGCACACCCACACACTCCGAATGTCACAGTTGAAAAATAATTGGTCTGGCCACTTGCAATTGTTTTCTGCAAATCCACAGCTACACCACAGGAGACCTGATATCCAGTCGTGGTGAAGGTCTAGTCAGTAATCACATTGCGTTTAATAGCATCAGACTTATCCATTTCAGCCAAACATTCGGTCCTCCGACCATAAAATGGATACTTTTACCATTTTTATCTGCATAAAAAGAAATCAAATGGGATGAGATATGCAGTTCTGAAAAATGCCCATCAAAACTATAAGCGCGCGGCAGAGCGGACGAGCGACAGAGAAGACCGATCGCGAGGGAGACCGAGGCGGCCAGATGGAATATACAATCTTCGCTATCATTTTCTCTGAGAGACGCAAACGCAACCCATAATAGGCTCGGAAATAAACCAGCAGACATCCTGGGTCATTGCATCAGAGATCAGTTTCTTCTAATCTCTCTCTCTATTTTTTTTTTCTTTCCCCCCACTGTTTGTTTCTTTTTTCGAATGTGGCTAGTGGATGCTTGAATAGCTCAGGCAGGAGTCTGAAGTGTAAAATAGTGGAGGTGTGTGCTGAGCCGTGGAAGAAGGAATCAGGCCCGGGTGCTTTGCTGAGTAATTTTCACCTGAACTGAGTAGGAGCGAATAAATGGAGCAGGGGAAGGCGGTGCTTTTCTTTCACTCCGTCGGCCTTGAGCGTCTCTCGAGGCTCGCCTCGACCGAAATGTCACAACAATTATGCAGAAAAGAAATGTCGACCGGGTTATCTGTAAATCGCTGTATTTACAAAATACTGAGATGCTTATTCCATAGGGAAACACAGCTATGGAAATAAGCAGCTGAACGCTGACATGCTGCGGATTCACCATGGAAATGTACAGTATATTGCCTCAAAGGACTTTCTCCATTCCGTTTCAGGCAGCGTATGTTTTTCCGTCTCGTTTCCATTCTGTCAGCGTTTCTGTTTGACCGTTCCTGAATAGGATAGACTTGGAAGCGAGTCAAAGTAGATCCAAAAGGTTTTTGTAAAACAAATTGAGTCAATGCACCAGACCGAAACTGCTCACATTCATCCAACCGTATTTATTTATAATATCCTATAAATTCTAACGGCACTATTGTATTAAAATGTCATTGTACTGTACAGTATGCTATAGCGGTACAATTACTTACTGTAGCATTACTGGAACTAAAAGGTATCAAAGCTGTTCCAGCATAACACTGCTCCTGTGCACGAAACAAGCTCCATGAGGACACGGTGTGTTGAGGCTGGAGTTGGAGGACTTGAGTGTCCAGACTGAACCCAACCGCACTAACAGTGTAGACTTGTAGCTGAATGGTCTCCATAGACATGCTCCAAAATCATGGACATTAGAGGGTGGAAAGAGGACATTAAATAGTGGAGGTTACTTCAACAGCACTGTGGGAATGGATGTGGAATGTAATGTTTAACAAACAAATATAGAAGTACTGGTCCCGTGCCCATAAAAACAGGATGATCAATTTGACAAGGACACTGATCCGCCATCACATTAAAACCCAAAACATTATGCCCAGTATTGTATAGGTTCCCCTTGTGCCACTGGGGCCACTATACAGCGTCCCTCGAGCAGACAGGGTTAAGCGTCTTGCTCAAGGGCCCAACAGTGGCAGCCTGGATGGAGCTGGGGCTTGAACCACCCACCCTCTAATCAGTAACGGCTAAAACTGTCCCTGCGTCTCACTTGAGTTGGTTGGGGCCGCCATGGATCAGACTTGTCTGGTTCATTCCATGGATACTAGATTGGATTGAGATCTGGAGTTTTTTTTTATTTATTTTTAAAGATTTTCTATGGGATTTGGCCACAAAGGCTAGACTTTGTACCCCCACAGGCATAGATAGATGAACCATGGCAACCCATGATCTTGTCACCAGTTCATAGACATATAATTGCATTCACATTTAGGAATTTGGCAGACGTCCTTATCCAGAGCAACTTACATTTCAAACTCAGTTAGATCTCAGCAGTTGAGGGTTAAGGGCCTCACTCAAGGGCCCAATAGGAGCCCAACAGGAGGTTGTGGGATTTGAACCTGTGACCTTTTGAACCATAGTCCAACCCTGTCAACCCTGATTGAGAATATTTTTTTATCTCATTGTGGTGTTGTTAATCTTATGACTGACTGTTGTATAAATATAGGCTACATGGAAAATAAATAAATCTGCCAACCTGCTGAGATCCAGACCTTACTGACCTGCTGTTTATGGTCATGAATTCTAATTAGACCATTTCAGCAAAAAAAAAAAAACCTTCTCTTCCTTTTCTTCCTTAAGATGCAAATAAATTAAATAAATAAATAAATAAATAAATAATTAGGGACGTGTCACAAATTTCTAATTATTCCAAACCTCCTTCTGGAATTTCTTAACGTAAAAGGATGCTGATTTGCAACTTTCAGTTCATGAACTCAAATTCCTAACAATTCCACAAGCACATGAAGTAACAAATAACAATTACAGCCACTAGTAATGTCAATCATCAGATAATGTTTCCTCAAATATTTTCAGCACTCACTCTGGCAGTGAATGGACATGACATGTTTTGAACACAGCGTAATCTTCAGAAGTAGCTTCTCTCCAAGCAGAGCACTTTAATGTAGACGTCACATGGGATCCCCACCAAGATGGAAATGGGATTACAACACCCAGAGCATGGAAACATGGCAGACAGCTGTGTGAAGTCTGTGTGAACTCCCTGCTGAGACCCTGACAATAGGTCTTGTGAGGTGTCTTGGCTAATGAAAAGCATAATCTGCCTTCCATGTTTGAAACAGCATGTCAAGAGACACATCAGAGATGACTCGATCCAGAAAGTGAAGGGCCCCATACTAAACCTACATAATAATTTCATGGTTATGGCTTGAATTGAAAGCAGACAACCATCAAACCTGTAGAAAATAAATATGTCAACACATGCACTCCTTCTGGACTGTTATCAGGTTCTAAGGGATTGAAAGCAAAAAAAAACAAGCCATTTGGAAAAAAACTTTGCCTAATGAAAACATCTTAACACATGCATGCATTTGTTGAGATTGTTGTTCTATTCTTTCATTGTTCTTGTCCTAAACACACCTGCACTCCTTTCCTTCCTGCGCTGCCGTTCCCACAGACCAGCCTTGGGCCGGAGAGCCTGATCCACACTGATGTAATCACTTTACCAGGTTCCCAGGATGAAGAAAAAGGAAGGTGATCACAGGACCGTGGCAAAAGACTAAAATCCCAGTCCTTGGTTACGTCCTACTGAATGCAGAAGTGGGGTGTTGGGGTCTCAAGCTATCAAGATTAGCCAAGATGTATGAGGTAATAGGGCACCCAACACCAAAACCTCCCTTATTAGTGCTCACGCTGAACAATTTTCGAACACCTTCTTTTTCACATTCAGAATTTCACAAGCAATTTTCCTCAATAGAAACGTGAGGGTGTGAATTGAGTCTTAAAACCCGTGATTGCAGTTTCCCAGGGAAGAGATGGATCATGTGTCCTCACGCCCACCCCGGCTTCAAAAGCCAAATGCGTGCATAAACTGTTGTCTAAAAAGCACTGAGGCAACCACAGCTCCAATAACGCATGCTCGCTTTCCTATGATGGCTTTAGGCTAATGTTATATGAATAGGGGAAACTGTTTGGCATAAACTCTCGATTCATGTTCTGGGAAGCCATAAAGCTTCCCACAATGGGTGCACAGGTTTTAAGTCCTCTCATTTCAGACTTGAGTGGTGATCGTGCAGGGCATTCTATGCAGAAGTGTTCCTGTCGTAATCTGACATGGCAAAGAATGTCAAATAGCTCTCCTCTCAACACTCACCTCCCAGAAGCTGCACTTGGCATCGAGCACGCATTAATCTTATTGGATCTGGGATCCAATCTCTAAAGATTGTGATGCATTGTCAAAACGCCTCCAGGCACAGCCTTGACCTACTTTAAAGAACAATAGGTCAATTTTGTCTTTATATCACTTATAATAAGCAAAAACAGTAGTCTGGTAATGATAGTCTATAAAACATAGGATAGAGTTCAAGTCCAAATTGTGCTTTTCTTCAGCATACAGAAAATAAATAAGTGTCTGGTTGTATGGAGGATAAACGTCAGCGAATCAAAACTATACACTTATTGCCTTGATTGAACTGTGTCAGAGTTTTTGACTGTGATTCTCAGAGTAGAACGGATAAAACTCTTATTAATCAATCCCAAAGCCATCAGTGAAAAGCTCTCAGAGAGTAAAGAGCATTAGGCAAAGCAAGAGCACTCAAAGCAGGGACAAAAGCATTCACATCAATGAGGCCTACCATCATTAAAGCCCCCCGCATTAGTCTATCTCTATGGAAGAGGATAAAAAAAAAAAATCTAATAAATAAATACATGTAAAGACTTTTTTTTTTTCTCCAGTCATTATTGGGTACATTTATTTTCTAAGAGGGGAATAAAGAACTTTTTCTTGCAACTTTTTCTCAGTTCCTTCCAGTGCTTTTCTTTTCACACCTAACTGAAGTCATATTCACACTCTCGGTGGGTGTCAGGAACGCCTGCCAGTCTGACTAATTCAGCTTATTTTTGGGTTGAGAGTGGATAGTCCTTGAGCTTGGAGTTTCTGGCCTGGTGCCACTGTCGCCACTGTCTCGAATTCTTTATTTTTCTCAGCAGTTATTCATCCTCTCTTGCATAGAGCATCACAATCAGTCTGTTATCACTACTCAATCTGCAAAAGCTATATGCAAACAGTACAATCTTCCTCTCATAGTCTAATACTATTCATATCAACCATTTAACTTGTTGGTGTTGTTTTTTGTAACGCTAGTGTTGACAAAATATTACACCATCTGAAATCTGCTTAATGGTGTGCATATAATAGCCTAATTATCCAAATCTGAATTCTTATGTCACCCAATACGATACAGCTTATCATTTATAGGGTTATAGGAGGCCAAGAGCTTATTGCGTGAAACTTAGGGCACAAGACAGGTTAAACTCTGGATGGGGTGCCAAGTCATTGCAGGCCACAAGCACAGACACACACAAACACACACACAATCATACGCTACGGCCAATTTTGGAAGATCCAACCAGCCTACACTGCGTATCCTTGGACTGTTGGGGGAACGGGAGTACCTTGAGGAAACACACCGCGAGCACAGGGAGAACATGCAAACTCTACACACATACACAGGTTGGAGATGAAACAATTTCAAACTCCCAGCCCTGGAGGTGCGAGGCAACACTACCAACCATTAAGCCACCATATTTGTTTAATCAAATCACCCAGCCATTTAAATGGGAAATCACCCAAAAGTTCACTGATTCTTTCTTCAGTTAGTGCGTTTACTTAGTCAGAGTGTGGTGGATCCGGAGCATATCCAGAGAATGCTGGGTATGCAGTGTAGGTACATCCTAGTTGGGATACCAGTACAGTACAACTACATTTCACATACAGTACAGGAGAGCCCAGTGGATACCCAAATTGACATTAGAGACCATGCATCACCAAAAGTCATGGTGGAAAATTTAGCTTGTTGTAACCAGGTTGAGTAAGTAGAGATGGTGGACAAGAATTTACTCATTAAAATGTATGATCTTGATTTGAAAGTATGCCCTAATGGTTGATTAAAGCCTTGTTTGTACCAGTCTCCTGAAGGAACACTGCTAGAAATCAAGCTTTGTCCACTTTCTACCAGAACACAGACCAGGCTGGTAGAACATCTTCATCAGCAAGAAAGTTATTTTCCATCAAACCATCCATCCATCCATCCAGCCATCCATCCATCCATCCAGCCAGCCATCCATACATCCATACATCCATCCATCAATTTTCTAGCATAGCGCAAGCAAGGGGCCTGGAGCCTAATCCCAAAGCACAACCCATCACAGGACACGCACATGCCCATACTTACACACTAAAGACAATTTGAAAATGTTAATCATGTCTATTTACCACATTCTTTGACCTCAGGGGAAACCAGAGAACCCAGAAGAAACCCACCAAGCACAGGAAGAGCATGCCAACTGAAAAATCCCCAAAACCACATAACCTGGAGGAAACACACAGATACAGGCAGAACATACGAAATCCCTCGCCTAAGATTAAACTATATCAGAATTGTACTGCATACCCTGGACACTTCGCCAACTTCTTGATTAGTTTAACTAGATTCACCACTACGTGTTCAATATCCTCTCTATTTCCTTACTGCCGTTCTGTTGAAACAAATAAGTTGTCCATGATGTGCCAGTACTTACCAACTGGCAAACACGGACCACCAGCTTGAAAAGCTTGAGCAGCTGCTAGCATGTCAAACAAAGCCTGATTTTTCAGCAGGGAAAATAGCAGGGAACATGCCTATTATGTTACATTCAAGTTGCATTTTATAAACTATTCACGACTACTCCTACTTTGAGGGAAGCCTGTGGTTTGAGACCTATTACCTGATCAGACCAAGGTCAAAGGACAGCAACTTTAAGCATATATAATGTCAATTTAATATGCTTGCTTCATATCGAAACCGTTTTGTGTCAATCTCCCGAGAGCAAATGTTCCAGGATCAGCATTTGCCCTTCATGTCAAACTCAATACATGTCTTGAAGCAGGTGGAGCCGAGGGTGAATCCGCACCGACTCTGGATTCATATGGGCTTTGACAGGACCTGTCAGTTAAAGTGTTTGCGTAGGAGTCTGTCTCTGGATCCAGTCACTTCTAGCATTTAGCCAATTCTGGGGAAATTCAACAAGGGAGCTTTTAATCCAATCCAGTCCAATCCAATCTCCAACTTGTATTGAATGTCCAATTTACAGAACTGAAGGCTGTCAAACGCGAGCAAACAAAGCTGTAAGTCTCCTGGAGATCTACAGTGGCGAACTGCAGTCGACTGGAGCGCGCTATGCTTTAATTCCACTGCTTATTAGTCATTTCTCTGCCTGGTCTTTCACACAAAGTTCCAAAACATAATTTGCCCATGAGTGGCTGTACTGTTCCTGAATTCCTCTATTTAGACCACTGGTTTTGTGAGGCTGTTTATCAGGGCCCTAATTGCAAGAGCTCTGGGATAAAGCGGAGAAGAATGAGAGAGCTGTCCAAGTCATGGCCTCTGCCAGGCTCCAGGAGGGGCCATGAGCTGAGGTTTGGCACTGATCCTTCCTCTATCCTTCTTTCTTTCTCTCTCTCTCTCTCACTTCCAGCTTTCTTTGGGCATATCTCTGTGTTATCTTGTTTCGTTTTTTTTTTTTTTTTTTTCCCCTCCAAAAGACTGCCGATGGTAATTCAGCACATTTCTATAAATATTTGATTTGTGCTGCAAAGAAGACAGACTATTCGTCAATCTGCACTCGTTCTTCCTCCCGTTCAGCTTCCAGAAGACAAATACACAGGCCTATTTTTGTCGTGCATATTTATTTAACCCTTCCGCCAATGCTAATACATTGGCAAAAAAATAGACAGACAGATGTTTGGCATGAAATATTGATTGCAGGAAACTTTTCTAACCACACGGGCAATCCAGCAAGCGAGTCGTGGCTTATTAAAGTCGAGCAAGTGTTACTTTTGATTTGTGTAACAGGAACGGAAGTATGATCCCGATATTAGAAGAGCGCATCGTAATTGGGGAGGACAAGAAACTGCTAACTTATGGCAACTTTTGAAGGATGAATCTGCGAGAACCGTGCCCACAAAGAAAGACGGTAGGCGCAGCGTGCAAAGATATGCAGGGATGGCGATGGCTACGGCGCTGCTGCCAAACTCAGAGCTGCTGCTGCTCAGAGGCATTCAGGTTCCTCCCACTGCTTTGACACAAATAAAAGGGAATAATATTCTCACCATGCATGAGCGGCATATTAATGCAGATGAAAGTGCCCTTTATCCTGCACTGTTCCTGTCAGACGAGAGAGAGACAGAGAGAGACAGAGAGAGAGAGAGAGCGAGGACCTGATCTCTTTGACTCTTTTCAGAATTTACCCCAAAAAAACCCAAACTGGGAATTTGGCTTCAGATTCTGTCTCTCTTTTTTTTTTTCATTCCCACAGCCATGATTTTCCTAAACATGGTCTGACTGCCAGACCACAACAAAGCAAGAAACCTTGTCGTCCTGTTATTTCCACACAATTTGATCATAAACCATTACAGCGCACGCCAGGGTCTGTTTGTACGTGGAGGCAGATCGCAAAGATCGGAAAGACGCGGGGCTCGTTTCCAGTGGGAGGGTTCGAGTGGTTCTCTGGTGGTGGGAAATTGTGGCTGCATGAGGAAGTACTTAATTGGCATGCAGGGAAAGTGCGTGTTCTCACTCTGCCGATGAGGCGAGCAGCGGGGCATGACGAGCATACACTATCTCATAGACTTCATTAGGCCCCGGACTGGTCCGTGTAGAGTGGGGGGGGCTGACTGTGGGAGGAGGAGGAGGGGGTGGGGGGGGCGAGGGGTTCGGGCTCTATAGATTTTATGCTAAGCAGGCTGGCACCACTGTCTGTGACTCACAGTGTGAGCAAGCACAACAAAACCTGACAGGAAACATGCAGACACAGCCACAGCGAGCAGTTTTCTCACTAGATCGGGTCAGTGTGTGTGTGTGTGTGTGTGTGTGTGTGTGTGGGTGGGTGGGTGTAATCCAGCATCCGTGACTAATGAGGTCATGATGTATGGAAGAGCTTTCTCACTGTCCACATCTACTGGAAGGACATCTATCAGCCTAAGAGGATTTTTAAAGAAAAAAGTGCTAGCCGTATGATTCATCGGGCAATTACTTTTTTTTTTTTTTTTTGAGAGCGCTACCTCCTTAATTTTGCAAATGTAACTCTTATTCACTGCAGCACATTCATTCTCAGCATTTTCCAGGCATTGAAATTAATCCCTTGAACGGCTCTGAATAAAGTAAGCTTGTTAATTTTTTAGTTTCTCTTTTCTTTTTTTTTTTTCTTTTTTTTTAACAACCCATGCATCCAGCTTAAGCCCTTTCATCACTCTGGTGCTCCAAGCACTTTCTCGACTCCATTTAAACTACTTGACATATTTTTGCAGCCGACCAAAAGTACACACGATGCCCTGTTCTGCTCTCGCTTGCTCCTGTCACACACCGATCGCTGTGTGAGGCCACTTCCTTTAACGGTGAGCCGAGTGTGTCACCTGCCGAGACACACCGAGCCGTGCCGAGCCACGCTGTGCTTTTGCAGACGAACGTGTGCTTCTCACTGGTTTATTAACCCAGTTAACCCCAATTTTCCCAGCTAAGCGTGAACATGAATCGTATCCCCGTGACTTCCTTGGACTCTGCCCAAAGAACAATCTGTACACGTTTTCTAGCTTAGTCAAACAGAAAACAAACAAAACTAATAAAACACAAAGGCTGAAGTCTAACTTATTGACCTTGAGTAATTATTTGTTGCATAAACTGTATATATTTACAGTAGAGTGAATTCATTTTCTTCACACATCATAGCTTGTTAGAGTCAGAGCGCAGGGAGCAGAGGACATTGAGGGCTTTGCTCAAGGCTGAGGGCAGCGTCGAGGTGCTGGGGCTTGAAGTTCTGACCGTCTGATTAGTAACCCAGAGCCTTAACTGCTGAGCCATCGTTATCATATTAGCAAAGATTTGTGAGATTAGCCATGAAGCTTATGCTTGTTATGTTTTGCTAATGCTGTCATATTTTATTTACACACTAACGTACTACCAGTAAGCCTAAATTAGTGTGGGATGAAGTGCAACACTTTTTTGATTTTAGAGCATTTAAGAGTTCCTACTCCAATTTAAGTCAGGAATCTGACGCTCTACTTACACTTTCACCAGAATTAATCCTTTAGATAAGCGTTTAGACTTTTATTCTAGCGGCAATATTGTGACATACAGTATGCACACATGTCCTGTGTAAAGCCCTCTAAACTATACAGAGAACATTAGATCATGGGCTTTAGTTTGAATATATACTGTAGTATGAAGTACATAGAATTTACTTCAATTAAGTCATTTCAATATCTATGATGTTACGTAGACTTGATTAAAATACATCGATCGGCCATAACAGTAACACATTAACACTGATTAGCTATTATATACTAGTAAACTGGAGACAGGATCATCACGGCTCATTTAAAGTCATTGCAGCACAACTTGTGCAAAAGGAAGTCAATGCTGGGTGGAAGAAAGGCACCAGAACACCCAGTGCACCACAGCCCGCCACACACAGGGCCCAGCAAGGAGAGAGCCCTGACCCAGAACCCAGAACTTCCCAGAACAGAAACCCATGGAATGCATCAGACAATTCAATCCCATGTGAAGCTCCCCAGATGGCACAAGGGAAACCTACACAATACTGACTGTTCAGTGTATGATGACGAAATAATCAATAAATGGACATGTTTAATCTAGCTGCTTTATGGTAAATCATTCATTCAAAAATGAACTGTTTAAAGAAAATTGCTTACTATTATTTACATAAATATGTCATTTAAATTGAATACAAGGTCCAGGTTGTATTATTATTATTATTATTATTATTATTATTATTATTATTTAATCAGTTCAAATTGTATTTGTCAAATGCACAGCCATACAGACTATGATATGCAATGTAATGTTTATACAACAAAAGAAGGGTGGGTTTCTCATTTCAATTAAGAAATAGTATATTCGAATAAAGAATTTTAAAAAATGCAAAAATAAATAACTTTATGTAGAAGAACAATATGTAAAAGGATACTATAAAATAGTGATTAAAATAAAAATAAATTAAAGAATTAATAAAAGAAGGTGTTAAATATTTTTAATAATAAAAGAAATTAATAAAAGTAATTAAAAAATAATTAAAGAAGGTATTATTATTATTATTATTATTATTATTATTATTATTATTATTTAATTAGTTCAAATTGTATTTGTCAAATGCACAGCCATACAGACTATGATATGCAATGAAATGTTTATACAACAAAAGAAGGATGGGTTTCTCATTTAAATAAAAAAATAGAATTTTCAAATAAAGAAATAAAAAATTACAAATATAAAGAACTTTAAGCTGATACATACATGACAATATGTAAAAGGCTACTATAAAATAGTGAATAAAATAAAATAGAAATACCTCATTTCTATTAAAATAGAAATGAGGTATTATCCTCGACCCTGGATACAGGATAAAGCAGTATAGACAATGAGTGAGGGTTGAGGTGTTATTATTATTATTATTATTATTATTATTATTATTATTATTATTATTGCATTTAAACTGTAAATTGGTCTTTGTATACTCCTCACTCTCATAACAGCATGTGTTTCCTATTGGTTTTACAGCAGCTGTGCTATAATAATGTGCTATAATTGAAATGATGTAGTAATAAGTGGAGACTTTCAAGGGTTAACGTGTTCAAACTCTCAGGCAGCTTTTCTCATTTAGGTGCTAAAAGCGTCAAAGCGAAAGTGCATTATGTCATTTACCAATCTGTGTGTTTAGTTTCTGTTTCTACGTGACTATCTCATGTAATCAGACACCAGGGTCATTCCCAGAATTCCCCTGTATTACTCAGGCTCAGACAAGCTTTCCCACTTCCTTCTCCAGACTCGGTGTGCGCTTAGTCACAGTGCTAAAAACACTCAAGCAAAACACTTCTCGAGAAGTCTGCCTCTAGATACAGTACATCAGAGAGACGGCTGCTTTCCTGTCTGATAGACTCACCGTGTGTCTTGTAAACGCTTTTACTTTTTAATATTAGCTCCACTGTAGCTATATAAAGAATAACACAGAGTGGGAGGTGCTGTACCAGGAATGCAATCAATTGTGTTGTTGTTCCGATGTGTATTTACTGTTATCAGTTTGATGATTTCTCTATGACATCACTTTCTGAAGAGTTTTTCTTTTTTTTTTTTTAATCTTAATAATATTAACCACAATGTTTAATTTACTAACGTATAAATATCTCTGTATATTGTATATTATTATTATGTTATTATTATTATTATTATTATTATTATTATTATTATTATTATTATTATTATTATTATTATTATTATTATTATTATATTTTTATTTATTTGTTTATTTATTTATTTTATTGCCTGCTACCACAGCTATACAGTCGTGGTCTTTTCTTCTCATGTTATAAAACACTGAATCTCCTATGAAACTCCTTCCAAAAAAGATTCCAAATGTCTGTATGTGCTTCTCTCATTATGCTCTCTCTCTCTCTCTCTCTCTCTCTCTCTCTCTCTCTCTATAAACATTTAAAATTCAAGATTCAAAGGTGCTTTATTGGCGTGACAAATATTTACGTTCGTATTGCCGAAGCTCAGAAATACGTCACCAGAAAATAACAGGAGTAGGTAATAAAACAAAAACGGAATAGTATAGAAAGCGTGATAATAAATAAATGTATATAAAATAAAAGAATACAGACATTTAGTTAAAGTCGCAGCTAAAATGACTCTCGTGAACTTTATACAATCTCTCTTTAAAATGTATAATGCTGTAAATCTAAACAAAAATTTCTTTCTTTCTTTCTCGTCCCAAGTTCAAACCCCACCACCACCAAGTTGTTGTCCCTGTTGGGCCCTTGAGCAAGGCCCCTCACCCTCAGCAGCTCAGATGTATAATGAGATAAAGATGTAAGTCGCTCCTGATAAGTGCGTCTGCCAAATGCTTTAAATGTAAACGTCTTCTCTTCTCTGTCTCATTCTCTGTCTGTCTCCCTCATCCTCCGCTTCTCTACATCTTACCCCCCCATCTCTTGCTTTGTCTCACTCCCACTCTGTATCTCTTCCTAGCCTCTCTCTTTCTCTGCTCTATCTTTATCTCCAACTTTAACTGTCTCTCTCTCTCTGTCTTCTTTTTCCCTCAGCACACAAACCCAGGCGCAGTGAAAAGAAGGATACTGTATGCAAATAGGAAGTGTTTAAGTATGAGAACGAAGCCCAGAGCCAGACTTAGGGCCGGGAGGGAGGGCGAGGGTTCAGGGGCACACGGGGAAGGGAGGGAGGCTGTGTGACAGTGATGGGGTCCCAGTTTTTTTGCGCAACAAAAAGAAGTGCCTGAATTAATTCGGCTGAGAGTGGGAAAAAGAACGTCGTGCTCTCTCTCTCTCTCTCTCTCTCTCTCTCTCTCTTTCTCTTAGTCTGGAATGTTGGTGTCAGTACAAGCCACATAAATTAAACAACACTTAAGCAGCGTTTAAGATAATGCACTGTGTACTTGTTAGCAGCCAGTGGAAAAGAGTAAAGAATGTGAAGTATGCACGACCGCATTCACATGCCGTTTAATGGTGATCTGTTCAAGACATCATGAGAAAGCTTTACTGTATAGCCTCGGTCGATTTGCCTGGGAAAGTCACCCCGGGGTCGTTTAAGGGTTTGATCCCCAAAGTCAAGCTGCTTCCCATTTTGTTTTTGGTGAGGAATGTCCTGCTCTGCACTCCATGGTATTATTACCAGCTGTGTGATTTCATGATGGTGCCAGACTGCTGTTGGTTTTAAATTTGACACCCAGATGGAACCAAACCGCTGCTAAAGTACAGCTTCATTTTTCCAGTCTCGGTAAGGCTCGCCACTGTCCTCGTCTTTGTTTTCATGTCAATAGTAATACTGTAGGTAATTTGCTGCAGGAAGTCATTCTGGATTGGTTCTCATGATAGGATAGCTGGGTGTAAAAGCTTGCATTTGGTATTGTTTAACCAACAAACATTAAAAAAAAAATTAATTTGAAAAAATTAAAATGAAAAAAAAAAGATTATTTTTCATTGAAAAACTAATCATGAATTAGTCAAAGATTTAATCAGATAATAATAATAATAATAATAATAATAATAATAATAATAATAATAATAAATTAATTATTTGAACCTATCCCGCAACAAAATAATAATAAAACATAAAATCAAAAAGATACTGAAAATCATATTTTAAGGGAAAAAAAGTTCTGACAAGCCACAATACACCAAAATATTTCTGGAAAAAAAAAAAAATCAGGAGAAAGAACGATTTACACTTACAAACTTTTTAAACTTGTAAACTTTTCAAAGATAGATGTCGACTTTATTATTTTTAGAATGTTTTTTTTTTTTTTTTTAATATTAACACCAAAAATGTTTATTTTATCATGCTATAAAACTTGTGTTTAGCACTACAGAGTGGTTAGCACTGTCGCCTTGCACCTCCAGCGCTCCGGTTCGATTCCCACCTCCAGGTCTGTGTGCACGGAGTTTGCATGTTCTGCTTGGTCGGTTTCTTCCCACAGTCCAAAGACATGCAGATTACACAAATTGCCGTTCCCAAATTGCCCGTAGTGTGTGTGAATGAGTGTGTGTGTGTGTGTGTGAGATGGAATTGCACCCCGTCCAGGGTGTACCCCGCCTTGTGCGGTAAGTCTCTAGAGACCCCAGACCCAGACCCCCCGCGACACTGTACACAGGATAAAGCGGTATAGACGATGATTGAGATAAAAGAGTATAAAATTGAATTTCTCCTTTGTAAAATATAACAAAATAAGCAACAACAAAAAAATCTTTTTTGTTATAAAAACATGTAACATAACAACAACCGCACTCCACCCCAGCACGTGGTAGCTAGCTGGCAGGTGATTTTATTTACGCTACAGCCCTGCAGTTAGCGTCGCATTTTGGAGAGTGGGATTTAATTAACATGTGTTAGTGCTAACACACTGCCTCAGGCCTGTCAGGTTTCTCAGCACTTCTACGCCGTTATGAAACGCGACACTGAGATTTCATTTTGCGTGCCCTTCCAATAATGTGGCTGTAAATTACACGGCCGTTTTGCACATAATCTGTTGCAGGACATACAAGAGATGTAAAATGAGATAGGGGTCAGTGCATCCTGCATGCACCATAAATTCCCATCGCCTCAGAGAGGCAGGTTTAATCACAGGTGTCCTGACACGACTGAATAACCTCACGTAACCTTTGCATGATTAAAATGCAGGAAAAAAGGTACAGTATGTTGCTGTTCCCGTGCGCTGATTTGATCAGGCTTGTTTCCCCCCGTGAACTAACCTTCCTGGAGTCAGTCAGGTAGAAGAGTCATGTGGAGCACAGTGACAGGTTTGCTGATTTTTTTTTTTTTTTTTTGTGACACTATTTCCACCCAAAATGGCACGGCTGGTTCTTAGAGTCCACAAGTTGAAAAAACGATCCTCTAACAAAACAAAAGCTACAGTAGATGTGTGTTTTTTTTGTTTCGAATTGGAAGCAAAGAAGCGTTTCCCTTCAGATTTCAGTTCCACTTGTTGTTGTCCATGTGACACAGCTTATGAGCAGGCATTTGACATTAATTACAGCGAGGCTCTTGATGTAAACATGGTACGCTTCCAATCCCATTCCATCTCCAGCTGATGTATTTAAGGGTGATATTCCCTAAACGTTAGCCACAAATAGCCCTCTCGCTTTTCCTGGCACATTTTCTTGAAACATGCTCAAGTCCTAAAAGGTTGTTTGGTTCCCAGTAGGAGAAAAAAAGAGAGAGAGAGAGAGAGAGAGAAAGGGAAAGCATACGGATGCTGCTGCAATTAGCTCTGATGTCAGTCTTTGCTTCGGAAACCTTTTAACATCGTTAAGTGCTGTTTATGAAAGATTAAGCATTAGCATGACGGAGAAGACCTCATGGAGTCTTTTCGAGTTTTTACGACTCGTTCTCTTGACCCGGGGTCTCGGCATCGAAAGCAAACAATACCTGCAGTTAATAACGCCTGTTTCAGTGGCGCTCTGGAGTAAGCTTGGCTTAAGATAGCATGGCAGGTGAAAATGAGAAGCGTATGCTCTGATACCTCTCCGACGTCATGCACGGCATGTTTGTGTCAAAGCGGCTTTAGGGCGACCCTTCTTTAAGAGGTGATGCGTCTGCTTTTTCTGCACCTTCGACATTCCGGTTGTAAAATAAAAGACCATTTATGGCTGACTTATAAAAAGTGTTGTTGTGTGTGATTTTCTATCTTTTTTTTATTAGAGACAGGGAAAGCGAAAGAGAAAATGCGCTTGAAAGGTGAGTGGTTGAAGAAGTAATGGCCCTCAGCCGCTTCTGCATCAACATTGAAGCAAAGCTTTACAGAACGAGCATTTGATTCAAGAACAAGAATACGAATACACTCAACTAATAACTAATCTCATTCAGTCCTAAAAACATTTCAGTCCTATTTTTTTTTTTTAATTGCTTGATGGGATAGAAAGGGAAAAAAATCCAGAATTATAATCGAGTGAAGGACCTTTTTATTTATTTATTTATTAATTTTTTGTTCTTTAATCATTTTTAGCTTTCCTTTTTGACAAGTCTTTACCATGTGACCGACCCACATGGTAAATCAGTGAAAATCATGTGCCATGAAGGTTTGTACTGTATCATGTCCCGAAGGTGAACTGCTTCACAAATACTGTATCTATGGGTGAAGCTTTAATTGCTGCACAATTGATTTGATTGCTTGTGGGTCATTCATTTAAACCTGGACAGAGCTGTGGAAAATAAAACATAATAATGCAGTGCAGTGCTTACTATCCCAATATTGCATATTATGCTACAACGGTACAAAGTATATCGTTCCTACTTAAAAAAAAAAAAAAAAAACATCATGTGCATACAATATTTATTACACATACTGTTATGTAATGTTTATGTTGCCTCACTCATCTCATACTCTATACATATTATACCAGCTGTCAACAAGGCATAGGGGTTGACATTGTGGCCGCACATGTTGTGGGTTCAAATCCCTCCGAAGCTCTGTCTGTGTGTGTGTGTGGTGTTTGCATGTTCTCCCCGTGCTTGGTGGGTTTCCTCCAAGTACTCCGGTTTCCTCCCATGTCCAAAGACATACAGATTAAGCTAACTGGCATTTCCAAATTGCCTGTAGTGTGTGTGTTTGTATGACCTGCCATGGACTGGCACCTTATCCAGGATGTAGATAAGGTATAGACTGGGCTAGACTACCCAACCTCCTGTGACCCTCTGTAGGATATACGTACAATATGGAGAACCAGTGAGGGAGTGAGTGAAAAACCTGTCAACAATCATTCCCTTACCCGACTTGTCAAACCTAAAAAAAAAAAAAAAAGGATTGTTACAAAGCACTGTCACTGAAGCTCCTGGCATAATGGCCAAATAATCATCTCTTTACAAAGCTTCACCATATCAATTATATTACAGAATTTATTATTGAACCACATATTTTATTTAAGGTGGCACGGTGGTGTAGTGGTTATCACTGTTGTCTTGCACCTCCAGGGTCCGGGTTCGATTCCCGTCTCTGTGTGCATGGAGTTTGCATGTTCTCCCCGTGCTTTGGTGGGTTTCCTCTGGGTACTCCGGTTTCCTCCCACAGTCCAAARACATGTARATTAGGCTAATTGGCGTTCCTAAATTGCCCGTAGTGTGTGAATGAGTGTGTGAGTCTGTGTGCCTGTGCCCTGCGATGGATTGGTACCCTGTCCTGGGATGTACCCTGCCATGTGCCCTAAGTCTCCTGGGATAGGCTCCAGGCCCCCCATCACCCTGAATACAGGATTAAGCGGTATAGATTATGATGAGTGTGTGAGTGAATGAGTGATAATTTATTTATGTCCCATGAAAGGAGTAGTGCTGGCACTCTAGTTTACCAGTCAGAAGATTGGAGTTCAAATCTCAGCACCACCACATGTGCCTGCTTGGTTTAAGGCTTTAGGTTACTGCTCAGAAGATTATGGTTCAAGCCCCGGCACCACCACATGTGTGGTCTATAGCCTGTTTGGTTTAAGAGGTTCCTTACACTTGGAGGAAAAACTTTTTTAAAAAGACAAATTTTCTATTATGAAAGAGTGCTTTCATGGACGTGATCTTAGTCAGCGGGACGATGGGACCGTGCACGTCTTCCCTCACTGTCCGTAGGTGTTCACGCAGGTAGCAAGATGAATAGGAAATATTTATTAATATCCTGTTTTATGATTTTCATGACTCTCGGTGCTCCTTAGAGGTCAGGGATTAACTGAAAAGCAGCGCAGTCAAACTCGGCGTCAACCAGCAGCCTGAAAACAAGCACGAAGCACTTACTTTTATCCTCTACAAGGATGTTTGCTTTCTCGAAGCTGAAATACATCACTGTCTGCCATTGCAAAGATTAAAAGTGGTTTCTAAATCATCACCGGGGCTGTTAAAAACATAGATTTGACAGATATAGAGAGGAGCAGAGGGAAGGTTAATGGAATGACTACGGCAAAAGAAGTAAATTATTCCAGACCTTCCAAACAAATTTGAGTGTAGTGTAAAAGAAGGTATAAAAAAAAATGTTCAGAAAGAGCAAAATTAGAATACAAATGATTAAGATTCGCTCTCATTCTCTGCTTTTTTTTTTTTTTTCCTCGCCGGCCAGGACTAGAAGAGATACAGGCTCGAGTTGTCATGGTGATTAATGCAGCTGCGTTAGTGGCAGGGATTTCTGAAAGCATTTCAATTCTGCATGCAAACTAATAGAGGCCCATTCTCTCCGCAGGTGCTGATGGTACACTCTTGGTGATTGGGAATCCTGCTGGCTTTTAAGAGTCACAGATCTCGATGGATATCCGAATGTCTGAATGCAGCCCATTTAGTTCTGTTCATAAGATTTGATAACAGTTGCAGGTTTTTACAAGAGCACACCCTCGGTGTTATATAATAAGCAGTTTGGACAAACCTTCGACTAAATGTACAATCACTTCTGATTAAGGAAGAAAACAAACAACCAGGAGCTGCCTTAACACCTGCGTATGTGTGTACAAAACGTATATTAGCGTATACAAGACCAAAACACAAAAAGTTAGACTAGTTTATGGGTTCTTAAACTTTTGCAGCCAGCAACCCTTTTAACTGTATAATAGGTGCAATAGTGGGCAGATTATTAGAGAGCATAACTGACTCACAACTTCAGGTTTGAATCTCACGTCTGGTCTACGTGCATGTTCTCCCCCGTGCTTGGTGGGTTTCCTTCAGGTACTCTGGTTTTCTCCCAAACACATGTACAGTACTGGCTTCTCCAATGTGCCCTCAGTGTTGTATTTGGGTGTGTGAGTACCGTACAGTAGGTGTGTACTGTATGTTTGTGTGCGCTCGTGCCCTGCGGAGGATTGGCACCCATCCACGGTGTACCTGCGATAAGCTTTGGGCCTGTGATACTCAGATATCTCATTACATCAATATTTTGTCTGGAGTTTTCTGAACTTTCCAATAACAGAACAAACTGAAGTATTTATAGACGACTTACTGAGGTTTTCGAATTAAACCCGCTGTGATTTAAGTGAGCAGTCAAACAGAAAATAATTCTAAGTACTCGATAATAAATATAATAACCTTGACAGTAATGTGCTGTGATTTTGTTCACCACTGTAATTTTTTTTTCTTTTCTTTTTTTTTTAAATCACGGACCTCCACTCTGGATTTGCTTCACAACCCTGCTTCGAGAATCAATGGATAAGACAACAGTGCAAAATGGACCATTAAAAAAAATAAAGCATTTGGATTAACTATTAGGACTTAATGTCCATATGTAATACAATAAATTAGCTGATTAGTGGAAGAACATCCAGATATTTGCTTTAAACAGGCATAATTCCAAAGTAGAGTCAATGTTTGCCAAGATATACTGTATATCTGTATATATATATA
>QMIH01000358.1:410155-425034 GCA_003987875.1 Clarias batrachus | reverse complement strand
TATATATATATATATATACAAGCCACAGAGAAAATCTATCATTTATTTAACTCAAGATTCAAGATTAGCAGAGCAGAAGTTCCACTAGGGCAGCCAAGTTCTGCCACATCTCTTCTGACTCAACTGCGGTGACTAAAACTGTGGTTATTTAAGGTCAGCATTTGGAATATGCACATAACAACGCTGGTTTCACTAAAACTGGTTTCCAGTTTCACTAAAACAGAATGCCGAATGTTTCTGTACTTCCCATATATACAGAGATAAGGTGCAAGGAGTACCTAAAACCCCCAGGATGTGTCTGTGTTCAGTGGTGTTTTCCACTCATAATGTAATCCAAGAATCAAAGCAAAATTGCCTCTTTTGCTAAGTTTGCATTTTTCATTGATCTGGTTTCGCAATGCACATGATGTACAATGCACATGACCCAAAAAAAATGTTAAAAAAAGCGAGAGGGGGGATGACACGATATTTGTCAAACTTGTTTCAGACACCAAGAATGAAACCCTGTCCTCCACAGTGCAGTTCATTTGGAAAGACAGGTACAGCAGTAACACTAGAACTGAGACCCTAAGTCAGGTGATCTCAGTCTGGTGCAGAGGAAACGCATAGTTCAATTGCAGTGGAAATAAGATTCCACTTTAAATCAACTCAACATCAGGGAGCGAACCGAACATGAGATGTATTTTTGGGTTGTGGGTGATATTTGTAGATGCAAGCTGCTAAAATTACTTGTGATGTCAAACGACAGAGCTGTGTGCAGAAGATTCTGAATATTTGGACACAATTTTGCATTTCTGATACTCTAGTTTCATGCTCTACATGCCCATCATTCAACTTCCAGTAAGACATTTTATCATGGTATATGTACCATGGTATTATTACTTATGGTCTGTACCACTTTATTCTGTATACAGGGTTGTGGTGGGGGGGTGGTCGGGAGACTGGAGCCTATCCCAGG
Source organism: Clarias batrachus (assembly GCA_003987875.1). NCBI lineage: Eukaryota > Metazoa > Chordata > Actinopteri > Siluriformes > Clariidae > Clarias > Clarias batrachus. Next base: position 424,076 of record QMIH01000358.1, on the reverse strand, counting down.
AGACTTAGGGCTAGATGCAGGGTACACCCTGAAGAGGGTGCTAATCCATCCGAGGGCACACATACACACACACACTCACAGGCTCATTCAAACACTATGTGGAATTTGGGAGTGCCAATTAGCCTAACCTGCAAGTCTTTGGACTCTGGGAGGAAACCGGAGTACCTGGAGGAAACCCACCAAGCACGGGGAGAATATAAAGACTCCATGCACATAGACCCAGGGGCGAGAATCAAACCTGGACTCTGGAGGTGCAAGATGACAGTGCTAACCACTAAGCCACTGTGTCACCTTTTTCTTGGTGGTGGTGGTGGTGGTGGGGGGGGATTTTTTTTCAGATTTTTTTCTCTAATTTAGTTGTGTCCTATTCCTCCTCATCACTAGGGGGCTCGGATATTAAGGCTACTACTACCATCAGTCAGGGAGGGCCAAAGACCGTCACGTGTTTCCTCCAAACCACGTGACGCCAGCTGACCGCATCTTTTTGAACTCCTCCTGCCACATTGTTGGGGGCTAGGTAACACACTTGGAGGGGTCAGATAGTGTGTAACACAACGCTATCTGATCCTTCTGCTTGCGTGAGTTCACAGACGCCCATGATTGGCTGTAGAGCCGTGACTGATGTTAGAGCACTAAATGCCTCCCACCCAACCCCGCTGAGAGAGCTTGGCCAATCAGCTCTCTCTTGACCGTCAGCTGCGAGAAGTTACAGCATCATCTGGTAATCAAACTTCGCACCATGCCTTTTGACACTACTGTGGTACTATGTTGCTGATATAGAACATTTACAACACAGTTCTACCATGGTACATTCTTTGCTACTATAATGTAATATGGTCCTATGGAAAATGTTGTTTACAAACATTCCATTTTAGCTAGCTGCTGATCACTGTGATACCAATTCAGCATACCATAGTACTACCAGGGTACCCACTGAAGTGATATAGTGCCTACCCTGCTACTCTATAGGGCATACAATGTCTACCATGGTAATACCTGAAGTACCACGGTTATGTACTATAGTTTTAGTCTTATTTTTGTGTATATATTTTGTCTCATTCAATAATTTGCCATATGAAATGAAACTAAATCAAACAAAACAAAAGTATACATTTCATTATTGATTATGATTCAGCAAATAGAATAATACTGCAGGTGTCAAATGAACTTAGGAGAGCCGACCTGCCATGCATTACTGCATACTCACAGTAGAAACTGGAATAAGTGGACTGCATAACACAGGCTCCTTTTCTTTGCCTTATCCTCAACTTGTGAACACTCTATTGTAGATAGTTACATCTTCAAAACATGAACAGTTGTAGGAAGAATGAGTCTTCTGAGGAAACCCTTCCATGCTTCTATGTTCAACCCGAAACTATTGGGGTTGCCTTTGAATTCCCCTAAAATTCTCTTTGAAACGGGTAGAAGTATTTACCATCTAATCAACTTTTGAGAAAACCTTGTGAGAACAGATCATGTGCGGGTTGATTGGTTTTTCTATCAGAACCCTTTCCGTGTTCTATGCAAAGCCCCTACTTTATAGGATTTGTGTTTATTTGGAATAAATAATATTAATCATTTTAAAGGCTAGAACTGTCTATCCAAAGAAATCCAGAGAAACCCCTGAGAGAACATCTCAGTCTAGTGCAAGCCCTTCCCAAGTTCTATGCAAAACCCTACATTACAGGGTTTGCTGTTAAATTGTACAAATAATAAGAACATTGTCTGTTGAAATCAATTATTAGACACCCTTGAGACAGCGAGTCAGTCTAGCACCCTTAGGGTTTGCTTGGTTTTCTGTGGGAACCCTTGCCATGTTCTATGCAAAGTACTTGACTACCCGGTTTGAATTTGAAACGCACTAAAAAAATGCATTTAAAAAGTTGGAACACACAACAGAAAAAAAACAATAATATAAACTCGTGAGAGATTTGGTCAGTCTAGGTCTGTTAGGGGTTTTGGTCTGGGGACGCCCTTCCCTGGATCAATCCCCAGATTATAGACTTTGACTTTGAAACAGCCTAAAAAAATTCACGCACATTTGGAAAGCTGGAAATGTTTCCCATCCCAACAGCTGGGGTGTTCAGCTGGGAGAAAGCCAAGTGTGGATTTTATTGGGGTTTCTTGGCAGAATGCTGGAAAGCACTGACACAATGTACGAAACAAAGTTATCTGTGCGCAATGTTGAAACTATTCTTGTAAAATGTTGAATTTTCCTTTTTCTGTAATTAACAAAGCGTATGTCACAGCACTGTGCACTTTGAAGTTACCGAGCAGCAGCCTACCTATTCAGCACAAGGTACTGTAGGCCTACACCTGCCTGCGTTGTCTTATCAGCCTGGACTGCTGGGAAAGCTGCAAATTGGCTGACAGGCTCTGTGTCTAGTCCATAGCAATCAAAGGAAGTCATTTTTACATCCTGTTTTTGAGGCCTTCATTGAGCAGATAGCAGAACAGAAAGTAGCGCTTCACTCTTCCTCGCTTAGTCGCAGAACTTTTCTAGCCAGATTTGTTTTTTCGACGGAAAAAGGCAACTGTTTCTTATTTTCGGTACGGATGACGGCAGAAAAATGCATTCAACCTTTTGCCTGCAAAGTTCCCTCTTGTAGGAATACTTGGATATTGCATCGTCGGCATGGCTTCACACTTTTTCATTTATCTGGATTACGAACGTGAAAACTGAAACGTGGCTCCCTGGCACAAGTTCAGTTGCAAAATTCTATATGAAGACACCCATTAAATTGCATAAAGCGTAGGAAGTTCATTGACACAGCAGCCTGTTACTGAGTTAAACAGAGAAGTGACAAACAACATTTTGAGAACAGAAGTCCATTGTGTGCCGCTGCTGTATAGTCGGGTGCTATCCTCTGGAGAACTGAATCCCCATTGTGGCGCTCAGCTGAGGGCATATTTCTAGGTTGCAGCATCTGATTCAGTCATATGGTGTTGTCTTTTGGAGCTCCGCAGCCTTCAAAGCCATTTCAAGCATTTTTTTCTCCAGCAGCCTGTTTCCCTGGAAGTGCTGAACTGTTCCAAATAGTGTCAAAGGGCAGACATGTTGGACAGTCTCTCTATCTTGCATGCACTGAAACTGAAAGGGCATCATTGAAGACGGACCCGTAATCTCTCGCATGTCCCTTTTCTGCCTGCTGAGATGTCATTTTTTTCCCCCTCCTTTCTTTCTTTCTTTCTTCCTTCCTTTCTGTTTTGGTGGAAACTGGACCCAATTTTTGCGGACAGGAATCCGGGCATTTTAATGGACCGCTTTATATTCACTGATCCGGGATGGTGAAAGTATTCATGCTGTCAGTATCTGACACTAGACAGAATCACGGCATGCCTCTGACGTGACCTCTGACCCTACGCCCTGTCGTGAATGTGCCCACCAGTTTGAACTGCAGACGATGTTATGTGACCTCATTATTATGGAAGTCTTACGAGAGACGTTTAAAGATGAGGATAATTAGTTAAGTCATGAGAGTGGTAGTATTTCTTCCAGTGCTCCATCAGCTGTCAAAAAATATCAGCGCCTTTGGTACTTTGCAAGGAGTGTCTACTCTTGCGACAGTATTTACAGTAGGTGCTTAGGCAACATGTTTACTCATGTGAGGAGGCGGAGCTTCAGAGGTAGTACTGAAGTGGGCAGGGACTTAAGGGACAACAAATTGGAGTAGACCAAACGTTGATCAAAATCTTTGAAATCTGGCATTATCTTGAGTAGTTTTCCATGACCAGGGGAAGGCAAAACCTGCCCTACTTTCTGGATAGATAGAATACCATTGCTCTGTTTTTGTCAGTCAGAGAAAATAACCAATCGTGGAAGTCAAAAGTACAGTCAGTGTTTTCCTTCTAATATGATCAGGTCTGTTTTGATGTGAGAAATATGAGAGCAGCAGTTCAAAAGTATTTCTAAAGAAGTATGTGCTCATTCTCACTCTTCCCTGTTGGCAGATCTGCAATGGTGAAGAACTGGTTAGTGGGAACTAATGATGACTAAAACTTTTTTAAAAAATGGAGCAAAAATGTTGAACCTCTGTCAAAATCTTCCCCGCGAGAGCGTTTTCACTTAAATGGAAGAGAACATGATACTTGAAAAATGAGTTTTGCTTCTTTTAGCAGTTACTTTTATATCCTCTTTGAATTTTGCTTTGGAAGTTTATTCTGATGAAAAAAAAAAAAAAAGATAAAATCTTCAGCCGCATTCAGTGATCCGGAATACCGGGAATACCGCGCTATGTGTGCATGGAATGGAGGCGGAATCAGGAGTCATTGTTGTCGTGCCTTTAAGCCAGGAGCAGCAGTAGTGACAGGGCTGAGATGAGATCTGTGTAAAAGGAAGACCCCCCACCCCCCCCTCCCCAACCCCATGTCACGTCTGGGGGGTCTGACGTGTTGAAACGTGTCGAGTGATGTGTGTGACATGCCATCGGGAGGCTTATACAACAGTTAAAGCACTGATATCTTATATCGAGTAGAACAGACGTTTGTACCGGACTTAATTAGTGTTAAATCTGTAGTTAATCAAAAACAATTCAAGACCGATCAGCAGGGCCGGGATTTCATTTCTGGGTTGCATGGAAGATATTCAAGTGTTTGACAGCACTGGGCATAAAGATATCAAAATAAAATGTTTTCGGGCAAGTCATACTTTCTCCATTTTGATTGGATATGGAAGTATAATTGGAAATATACAGTATATGTATTGTTGTTGTCTATTGACAGATGGCATTGATTGAAGAAACAGTGAGTGCCGAGCAGAGCGCTGTGTTTGGTGAGTGAGGTACAGTAAATGTCCACGACTCACACCTTAACACTCAATTCTCCGGCCATGTGCAATGCTCTACGCTGCATTTCCAATGCATGCGATCCAGTTCACACGATGGTGACACCAAATTCCAGGGTTCAACATGAATTACCAAATAGCACAATACTGAAGAGGTCTTATGATCACCTTTATAGGCTTTAAAGTTTTGGGCTGACAGGAGATAGAGTAATTGAGATTTTAAGGTCATGTCTATTTGAAAGCCTTGATGTGGAAAAAATGCTTCATTTTTAACCGAAAAGAAGTTTTTTCTTCTCCGTTTCCTTCTCCTCCAACATAATCACCTATCAGGGACAAACTAGTTACCTGGCTAAGGTTTTTCTATTTACCAAACTACTTTATCATCAGAAACACATCACAGCACGGCTGCTGATTTTTCAGATTTTTCTCCACCTCAGGGACAACATTCCAAAAAGTACCACAGCTGAGGCATTTTAAGCTCGTTGCTGACGAAAACGATTCAATATTTCCGTATTTATTTAACATTTATTTCCGTGCGCTCTCCTTGTAATATTTCCTTTTAATCTGCATTATTGTGCCACTTTTTGGGGTGTTTAATTTCATTCTGTTCGGTCAATCGGTACACTACTTTTTAAGAGCCATGGAAGGACAACTGAGCATTCCTCAAATCCTTGCGTAAGTGAAAGGGTGAAATGCCGGGCTGCAGAACTCATCATGATTTTAGAGCAGCTCTGGCTACCATGTACAGTACAATATTGCTAAGCAAGTGCGCATGGGTAATAGACATAAGAAATAGACTTATGTCCAACCCAAAACCCTGAACCTTTCTCTTTTTTTCTCCTTTCTATTTTTTGGGGGGGATTTTGAGGTAAAGCCACTGAGCCTCAGCTGTTCCAGTGTAGATCACATCTAAGTCACAAAAACATTGCGCTTTGAGTTTTTTTGAACAAATCTTTAACCGAAAAAATTGAAAGAAATGTTCCACGTAGAAAACATATAATCTGTTCAGCTCAAGATAGAGGATTTCCAGAAGAGGAGCCAAGTGCCGCCACGTCTCTTCTGACTCAAACGCAGTGACCTAATCTGTGGTCAGTTAAGGTCAGCATTTGGAATATGCACACAACAGCACTTAAAACAGCTTGCCTTTGGCCAAAACGCAATCCCAGAAGGCTTGCTGTTTCCGATACATGTGCTACGTGAGGATCTCTCTGAAATCTGGGCTCAAATCACATCTCTGAAGCTTTCTACTAATCTACCTCATGTTTATTTACATTTCATCTTCACTAACCAGTTTACCCTGGTCAGGGACATGGTGGATCCGGTGCGTATCCCAAGAAAAGCAGGCATACACTTCACTTACTTCCTGGATGACATTTATGTTTTTTTTCCCCACACACAATTTGGTCATCTACCAGTCATACTGTATAAAACCTCAGAGAGCTGGTTCATTATGTTGAAGTCCTTAGTCATAAAGAAGAAGTCCTTATTTTTCACATATGCATTACAGCACAGTGAATTTTTTTTGTTGTTGACATTTTCTGCTTGCATTTAAACATGGTTAAGGGCTTTGGTCAAGGGCCCAGTGGCAGCCACTACCCAAAGTAACCCAAAGCCTTAACCCTCTGAACTACCACTTCCCCAAAACGAGAGTATATGCCAGTCCTCTCACCCAGAAAGTGCCATTATCAATTTTTGCCCTTGCTTCTTGGCCATGGATGGCCGTGACATCTTAGGTATTCAATCATACAATATTTTGATTGTTGTTTCCCCACTCAGGAACTTCATGTAATCCTACTGCACTTGCTACCGATTTGTAATCATTTTGATAAAACGTCTAGGAGTGGCTCAGTGGTTAAGGCATTAGCAGTGGCGGCTGGTGCAATTTTTTTTGGAGGGGGCGCAAGAAATATATAAAATTAAACTTTTAATACTCCCCTGTAAATATCCGTTTAACAGGTGATTGTGCATCATTACTAATAGCATAAAATAAAGGCATGACTCACATCACATCCAGTCAGCAGCTCCGCTTGCCATAAGAAGTGCTGGAAAAGACTCGTTGAGAATGGTCCAATCACATGAGCGCAAATATTTAAAAACAATATTGATTCGCTAAGAACAAAAGTGGGAGGGTTCAGGACGCACAGTGCCGCGCCCCAAGGATGATTTAACAAAATCCAATCAGAGTTCAGCTCTTCAGTTCAGAGGTCACATGCTTTTCAAAAATTTACATGCCTACATAGACGCTCGTTTGTCCAGCGCCCTGCGAACACGAACACAAATGAACGTAATACAGTTCAGATTTGTTTTTAATTGCAAATAAATTATATTAAGAAATACAGCGGAATATTGTGACCAAATGACTTTATTTCATTATTAAAATAAAAAAGTATTATGTTAAATTATTACATGTTAAAGTGGCATTCTTCTCTGTCTAACTTTAGGGGAGGGCGGCGCCCCTGCGTCCCGTATTGACCGACCGCCATTGGGCATTAGACTACTAATCGGAAGGTCACAGGTTCAAACCCAAGCACCACTGTTGGGCCCTTGAGCAAGGCCCTTAATGCTCAACTGCTCGAATGTATAAAGAGAGATGTTGTTCTGAATAGGGGGACGTCTGCCAAATGCTGTAAATGTAAATCCTCGTCTGGACTGTGAATGCTTGATGTAGCGGTTTAATGGTCATCCACCAATATCACGCTTGGTTATTTAAAATCCTCTGAATTTCATGACCTTGTTTAAACAAGACTAGACCTACAATTACTAACTTCCTGACTTCTTTTTCTATTTGTCTCACTCTGTGCCAAGCTAGCGGCTTATACAGATGGACACAAACGGGCACGAATCGTCCGAAAAGCTAAGCCTTGTCTGTCTTTATCTCTCTCACCCACAGCCCAAACTTTATCACCATTATGCATCCCTCGCCACACAGTAGCCACAGGAAAGAGCAATTATTTGCGAGGCCCATTTTAATGCATCACTGTCAGAGCAATCAGTAAGTTGTTGTAGCCTTTTTTCCCCCCCTTTTCCTCCTTAAGTGATAGAAACTGCATGGGAGCCCATTTATCCTGCAAGTACTCATGCGCTGATGTGTGCCCAAACAATTACAGCCTGTTCTTCTGGAGGAAGAGGTTTTTCTTGTGCCTGTGCGTGGGGTCAGTGGATGAGCAGGAACCGGTGCCTATATGCAAATATACTGATTAGCCCTAAAAACAGCTCAGACACGCAGCAGGCCAAGCATTACCAATTGAATTTGCTGGAGTGGGCACCCATGAACAAATAGCTGTGTTTAATTGAATTTGGACAAGTGCCGGAAAAATACAAAAAAAGTTAATTATTCTTTCCGTGTCCCTGAAGTAACATTGATATCATCATTGTTTTTTTTTTCCTTCTTAATTTTAACGAATAGATATGAGATTACTGATAGTGTGTGTGTGTGTGTGTGTGTGTGTGTGTGTGTGTGTGGCCCATGAGGATCACTGTAATCTCAGTGCAGTGATTATAAAACCCTCGGCTCGGCATAACCCTAACCCTAACACCATGACCTCTTATATACTGTTGGCAAATTAGTACAAAGACGTTTTTATATTCTGTTGTGTACCAAAGAAAAAAACAGGGAAAAAAAAACGCACGCTTTTTTTATGGAAGTCTCGGACCACTGCACAAGCTTAAAGCGAAATTAAAATAAATGAGCTGATTGGAAATCAATAGAGCGACATCAATCTCTCCCAGTAAAAGAGAAGGAGAGAGAGGGGGAGAGAAAAGAAAAATCAATATTCATTTTAATGCAACATATCATAAATAAGGATCATTTCAGCCGTGCTGTTGGAGTGTCGCATAACCGATCGTGCCCTGCAGCCTGCCAGTGGACTTGCTCCGAGGTTCTTGGAATGAATCCGTGGCGATGATAAGGTTACTGATAAAAAGCGTGTGTTCAGCATGTTATTGGTTTCCAAGTTATCAGGTGAAAAAAAAAAGAAAACAGTAAATTATTAGAAATATTTTGCAGTGATAAATAGAGATGTTCTGTGAATGAAGTACCAGTTTAATATAAACGGCTTCAATTACAGCAGCTAAAAAAAAAAAATCCCAATCCAGCAGAAATAAAAAACAAAACAAAACATGATTTTCCATGTGTCCCTTAAGAAACTTGCCTACGATTGCAGAAACTTGCATGACAACAACAACAGAAACAACAAAAATGCGCCGTAATCCCAGTTGTATCTAAAAAAGATGTCAAGAACGGCTTTGATGTGGAATAAAGCGCACAGACTGCATGTGTTTCTGATGGAAGAGGGTCATTCGGTGGTACGAAAAAAAAAAAAGAATGATGCTAGTAGTAGATCTTAAATGTAGTGGAAAATCTAGAGGACAGTTGAATGGTCATTGCTTCATGCAGCGTGGACTGTTTAGAGGCAAGCTGCTGGTTTTCCGCTGTGATTTGATGAGCTTAACGGCGCTGCGTTTTATCAGGAATTCGAAGCATTTTATTATGTTCAGAAGCACTCTGTGGGAACAGCAACCCCTCCGCAGAATTAGGGGGGGTATTTTTAAACTATGGGGTAAACAAAGGCACAGGTCCTGAATGGTGGAAGGGGTCAGTGCTTTTGATGGTTTTGTGGGTGAATGATGTTTATCAGGTTACCTGGTCCGTGAGTGACCCTGGAAATTCTTCTCATGTCAACCTGGGAATGGAGGAGTAAAACTGATTGATATTTACATAACACTTCAAGCACAGTATGGTGATGAGACTCTTAATCGGAGTAAAACATTTGAATGGTCGAAACGTTTGAAAGAAAGTCTATAAATTACCATCCCGGGCGAGGTGTCTTGGAGCCCACTGCAGTCATTCCCGTGAATATTCAATATTGACAGATAACTTGTCGCGGAGGCGGCACGGTGATGTAGTGGTTAACACTGTCGCCTTGCACCTCCAGAGTCCGGGTTCGATCCCCGGCCAGGCTCGATTCCCGTCTCTGTGTGCATGGAGTTTGCATGTTCTCCCTGTGCTTGGTGGGTTTCCTCTGGGTTCTCCGGTTTCCTCCCACAGTCCAAAGACATGTAGGTTAGGCTAATTGATGTTCCCAAATTGCCCGTAGTGTGTGAATGAATGAGTGAGTGTATGTGTGTGTGTGCCCTGCGATGGATTGGCACCCTGTCCAGGGTGTACCCTGCCATGTGCCCTAAGTCTCCTGGGATAGGCTCCAGGCCCCGTGACCCTGAATACAGGATTAAGCGGTATAGATGATGAGTGAGAGTGAGAGTGAACTTGACGCGGAAAAGATCGGTCTGCCCGCTTCACGTCTGAAGCACTGGCCTTCCTGGAACATTACAGGAACTCGGCTGCCACATTTAATGCTTCAGACCATTTCCACATGTTTGGTCTATTAAAGGAGTTCCTGGGAGGCCAGCGTTTCATACAGTACGTGAAGCAGACAGTCCGATCATGGCTGACAAAACTTTCCGGTATCCAAGCAGTAGTACAACGCTGGGATAGATGCTTTAGTGTAGTAGAGGATTACAGTATATCGAGAAATAATGTGAGTTTTTACTCTTACAGTATAACTGTGTTCTTTTATTCTGAACAGTCAGAAATCCCAGTTTGACTTGACTTTTCACTGTGGTCCAGATATAGTGCTTCCTCGGGTTTCAGTGAACAGTTTGATAATCCTGGATTTTCTGTTCCTTCGACAATGTTGTCGGACTTCTTACCGAGATATCTCTAAGTATGCAGTGCTGCCAAGGTATAAGACACTTACATTTCAGAAACTCTATTTTCACAGACCTTATTCACAATGGTGCAGGGAAAAACTCAACAAAACAAAAACCATCCAGTGAGCAGCGAGACGGAAATGCCTTGTCATTACGAGATACCCGAGGAGAAATACTAGACCGGTTCCAGCTGGCAATAAGGCTCTTTTCAACTGTTGTAAGCCGAAAAGTATATCGGACTTACAGTATAGCATGTGAAACCGTCAGGTGGATGGATTAGAACAGAAGTAGATCACATCAGGTTCCTCTCCTGTCAGCCCAAAACAGGAATCTGAGGCTATGGCGGGCATGGGCATTTCAATATGAGATGTAAATGGTGTGTATATTACTAATCTAATTGTCATTACTATTGTGAATGCTCAAAAGTTTATTGCGAGGTTTTGGTTCATTTCTGTTCTTGACTGAAGTAAAGTGCATATAATTTGAAGAAGCAGCTTATAGCTTTTTCTGGAATTCCTAATTCCCTGCTAATGAATTCGCGTCTGTAGGCAAAAGGATTGGACATTTTTAATTATGGTGTTAGCCGGCGGACGTGAGACTTTTCCATTGTCATGCTTTTATTGTTTGTACTCAAATTTTAAATTAGGGCATTGTTGGCTCTGTGGTACGATGCTCACCTGCCCTCAGAAAGGCTTAGGTTCGATTCCCAGCCAATGCCCCAAACCAAGCCAAATCTTTAGTTAAATATGAGAGGGTTGCGTCAGGAAGGGTGTAAAACGTAAATCTGACTTAAACGTGTGCTAAGTTAGGTGAAAAGATCAGATTGTCCACTGTGGCAGGACTTTAAGCTGAAAGTGCAACAGCAACAACTCAAGCTGTAGACCGAACGCAAGGTGAAGATTCAATAGTACGGCACAGTGAATTGATTATTTTTTCACATATTCCAGTTAGGAAGCTGGGGTCAGAGCACAGGGTCAGCCAGGATACAGCGCCCCAGGAGCAGATAGGGTTAAGGGCCTGGCTCAAGGACACAACACTGGCAGGTTCACAGTGCTGGTGCTTGGACCCCACATCTTCACATCAGTAACCCAGAACATTAAAACTTTGAGCCGCGATTGCTTCTAGTGCAACTGAACATCCTTGACTTGAATTGTGTGTGTGCAGAATATTTTCTATAATTGGGCAAGAATATAGGCACAACTATACATTTGGAAACTCAAAATAATAAACGAAATGGCATATTAAACAACATTAAACTTAATCTGTATGTCATTATCTTGTGGGAAAAAAACAGGATTTCTATACCCTCAACGTTTTTTCAGAGAACTTTTTTTCTGTGCTTTCATGTGATGAGCGATAAATATTTTCACATAATGATATTTAATTTCCTCCTACAGATTTCACAATTTAACTTGCACCCACCACCTGTGATTGTCAGAAATATACAAAATAGCTCATGTAGGATAATTATGAGGTATGAGAAAGCGTTATGGTTTATGGAATTCAAAAACAATTTTACGGTAGAGATGGCGAGAAACATTCCAAATGATATAATGATGTTAAGGCAAAGAAGATCCTTTCCTTGAACCAGCATCAGTAGTGGATCCTTTTTATTAAAATAATATAATATTACAGTTTCGGTTTCAGACCTGAGCTAAACTTTCTCGGTGTAAAGACTGTTAGTGGACGCTGTCAAACTGAGCATAATTTTCCCACGTTTATTTGTTTAAACTTTGCAGTGCAGGCATAACTTCACGTGTCTTGTGGAAACGTGCCTATATTGAGTTGACATCAGCAGTGAGATCCCACAGAGAGGCTGACCCGTAGAGAAGCAGCTTTTCGTCTAGCCTCGTCTCAGCAGTAGACTCTGTTTCCTCTGTGGCGCTTCTCTACTTCTCAGATTTTTTTTTTTTCCACCCACAGATCGCTCTAGCCGGGAAAAGGTCTCACTATTCCTCCAACACACTACGCTTTCTGATAAAAGAAGCAGACCTGAAAGGAAAGAAACGGCATATGGTGCTCCGCATGATGCTTGCCTTGACAAGACTATTTCAGTTATGACACCTTCTTTAGCTGTGAGTGGATAAGAACATAGTCTAGAGGATTAAAAAAATAAGAAAGGGGGAAAAAAAAAACAACCTCCGGTAGTAACTTATTGTAGGCAAAGAGATCAAACTTTGTGTACATGTGGCTGGTTGAAAGACCGATAAGCAGCACTGTGCTTTCAAATTGTTTAGGTCAAGGGTTTCCGAGTGGGTTTGGAAACTTGTATGAGCAAGCATGCTAAATAGAAAGGCTGTGTTTGGCATTACTATCATAAATCCTGGTAAATAACCGTCACTGATCATGTTACTGAGAATATTCATCTGTTCTGTGTGTTGATTCAGGATTACTTTACCTTAATTGTGTATTTTTTTGTGTCTTAGTGTTCTTTATAATGTCTTGCTCGTTGTTATGATGTATTTGAAATTTGTTTCTCTAATTTTAAATGACATATGTTAAATACCAAGCTTTGTATTAAACAAATGAACAGTGCAAGCCACCTACTCATACTTCTCATATAGTCATGAGCAAAAGTCTTGAGCTTCGTATTTTGCTTCCAAAAAGCTGGACAGTCCCCAACATACTGTATGATTGAGGATTGGGAAACCAATGGGTTTCATTCCAAGAGCTGGTTCATAAGTCCAATTTGTTCATAAGTCGAACAAACTGTCTAGGTACCAGGATACTAACACAATTGTCTATACACAGTGCAAAACTAACATGTTCCATGATCTTGTACTTGTTCTCGTGCTGATGGTGATGATGATGGACTCATGTTAAAGGTACAAGCAGTGTCTGCCACCTTTTCACCTCACTTAAGCTAAGAAAAGCTGTATTGTAGATGGAAAATTGTATTTTACTGTATATACTATAAAATTTGAGTGGGATTGTATTTTGTTAAAGGTTTTTCGGCTAATAGAGGTGTTTTAAAAAGTTGTTCGAAAATATGCATTTGATACATTTTCATAGTCACTGATAATAAATTGATTGAATGTCTTATTCAATAGGATTTTTTTTATTTTTATAGATCCTCAAAGGACCACATTAGACATGATTAAGGTACAAAAGGGCTTGTCACTGGGGTGGTACCTTCAAGGACAGGATGTGTACCTTTGATTAATGTACAAAAATTTACCAGCAAGTTGGTCTCAGCACCCAGAGGAAACCCACCAAGCATGGGGAGAACATGCAAATGTCATGCACAAAAACCTCAAGCCGGGAATCAAACCCATGACCTGGAGGTGCACTTAACAAAAACAAGTAAAATTATATGGATAGCAAAAAGTGTGGGCTATCTATCTATCTATCTATCTATCTATCTATCTATCTATCTATCTATCTATCTATCTATCTATCTATCTATCTATCTATCTATCTATCTATCTA
>QMIH01000358.1:347758-369986 GCA_003987875.1 Clarias batrachus | reverse complement strand
TGTGTGTGTATGCGTGTGTGTATAATCCATATACAACTGTTTTTGTTTTATACAGAGCTAATATTACTATTTCTATTCTATTTCTATCTATCTATCTATCTATCTATCTATCTATCTATCTATCTATCTATCTATCTATCTATCTATCTATCTATCTATCTATCTATCGATAGTTAATCTACAATGAGCATTCAAGTCTAACCGCAATATGTGGTGCAATTTCTCATGAATGACAATCCTGGTTGATATGGCTTGAAGCCGCCTGGAATCGTTCTGGAATTATTCTGCACAATCAAAAGTCCCAGTTTGACATGAATGGTCTAGTATTTATGGAAAGAGTAATAATTAGCAGCATTTAAAGATCTACTTGCAAAAAACCCACACATTTTATGAACACAATGCAAGTTTTATTATTGGCTAATTATTTAAACACAGTGTCTACAATAATAGGTCTATATTTGAGAATCAATTAGCAGTCATAGACCTCAAATTCAATTCAAATCAAATTCAAATTTTATTCGTCACATGCATGCATAGTCATACACGGTATGATATGAAGTGAAATGCTTATACGACTACTGATGACCTCAAGATTTCAAGAGAAGTTATAGAATTTGCATTAGAAATATAAGAGAAATATGGAAAACAACTTAGATGTAAAGGACTTATTTCCAATTTACATAATGTACAAGCAATAAAAATAATACAATATAAAATAGTAGAATAAATATAAAAATAAGAGAAATATGTATATTTTATACTGTATAAGGAAAAAAACAACTTAGGCATTATTTATAACTAACTATTGTTTTATAGTTGTTGTTGCTTGGCGTAAACCCAATAACTATAAAGTTACATCCAAATTTTGTCTATTCTAACTGACATTTTATTTTCTAGTGAAAAAAAATAAGAATAAGAATATTCAATATACTTAAAAAACAACTCAAATCGATCCAAAAATGAAACTAACTGGTGGCTACAAAGCGAAGGAAGGATATAAAAAAAATATTGAAGCTGTACGAAAAGTCATAAAAGCCACACATGGCAGCACAGACCGAAGCTGATACCACAGAGACAGTGCACCGTTCTCCTCTGCAGCGTGGTTTGCACGATCATTGTTTGCTCTGCATGGAACAGTCATCAGAAGGAGATGTTACTTTAAAAAAAAAAGTATATCTATATAAGCCAGAGGCATGTTGGGAATAAGTGCTATGGAGGAATGACGTTTAAAAAGTAGAACTCTTTGGCTATGATCAGCAAAGAGCATGACATTTTATGAGAACCTGATCTTGCAAGTTGTTAAGCACAGAGAGGAACTGTTATGCTTTGGGGTTGGGTGGCAACGGTAGATGGAAAGATGAGTTCCATTAAATATCAGCTTCAGAGAAGAAACTCAACCTAAAGAAAAGGCTCCTACTAGAGGAACATGTTCCTCAAGAATCCATCGTGAATTATTTCACAAGCTGAAGCTTTTGGAAATTGTGCGTTGAGAATCACTGAATATATGACCATTCAGATACTGTATAATTCACAAATAAGGTCCCCAACATATGAGCAAGTTTGGTTGAGAGAGCTTGTTTGTAAGTCTAATTTGTTCATAGGTTTAACAAACATGTTAAACAAACACAATTGGCTATACACGGTATATTATAGTACTGTTTTCTTTACGATATTACCAGTGGGTGAACAATTCATGTTAAAAGAATGCATGTTCATATCTTTGAAAGGTTATAACTCATTCATAACTTGTACATACAGTACAGACCAAAAGTTTGGACACACCTTCTCATTCAAAGAGGTTGAATTTGTATTATGGCAAGAAAAAAGCAGCTAAGTGAAGAAAAAAACGAGTGGCCATCATTACTTTAAGAAATGAAGGCCAGTCAGTCCGAAAAATTTGGAAAACTTTGAAAGTGTCCCCAAGTGCAGTCACAAAAACCATCAAGCGCTACAAAGAAACTGGCTGACATGCGGACCGCCCCAGGAAAGGAAGACCAAGAGTCACCTCTGCTGCGGAGGATAAGTTCATCCGAGTCACCAGCCTCAGAAATCGCAGGTTAACAGCAGCTCAGATCAGAGAGCAGGTCAATGCCACACAGAGTTCTAGCAGCAGACACATCTCTAGAACAACTGTTAAGAGGAGACTGTGTGAATCAGGCCTTCATGCTAGAATATCTGCTAGGAAACCACTGCTAAGGACAGACAACAAGCAGCAGAGACGCGTTTGGGCTAAAGAACACAATAAAGAACACAAGAAAGAAAACTCGCTGAATGAGAAGGTGTGTCCAAACTTTTGGTCTGTACTGTATGTTTCTTCAACTCGGTTATATGTAGGGGACTTATGGTATTAATTTGCATTTTTGCTGATCTGAGTTATGCATCACTGTCTCATATCAGTTTGCTGAGACATGGCCACTGAAAATTTGTTTATGAGGAGGGAAAAATCCACCGAAATCCTATATTTAGTAAGAAACAGGGAAGCATCAACCTCAGGCTTTCCCTGTTAGCCCTAAAAATAACTTCACCCCCATGGTTTTATTGAGACAGAAATATGCATGTTTTTCTATCACATCAGGAGTAACCAGCATCTACACATTAATTATTAAATGTAATTTACCATGAAGAAATGGAGTGGTTAGCACTGTGGTCTCGCACCTCTAGGGTCGAGATTCGATTCACGCCTTCAGCCTGTCTCTCTGTCTGTATGTGTATGCTCTCCCTGTGCTTTGGTGGGTTTCCTCTGGGTACACGGGTTTCCTCCCACAGTGCAAATTAGCTGTAATGTGTTCGTGTGTATGTGTGTGTGTGTGACCTGTGATAGATCGGCACCATATTTTTTTACCTCTTTATTGGGAACAAATGTCCTCCTAATGATGAGGAGAGGTTTGACCTTGTGAAGACCTCTTGGCTGCTTCTCAGGTGTGCAGGCATTATTGTTATTTTGTCTGTTAAAACGGAAGTCAATTAAATATCTCATTTACAAATATATTAGCGTGTGTGTCTGTGTCTGTGTGTATTCTGAGTCTTGCTGCAGTCTGGGTTTTATAATAGTCTTTGTCAAAGACAATGCCAAAGAAATCCGTTTGTCAGTGTATGTGTGTGTCTGTGTGTGTGTGTGTGTGTGTACAATCCCACTCAACTGAGAATTCCTATTAGCAGACTGAATGAGAAACACATTCTGCCTGCCTTTCGGGAAACCTTCAGACGTCATTCACCGCTCACACACTTGACATCGGGTCTGTGACCGCGTGCGCCGGAATCCTTATTTAACTCCTAATCTGTCTTTAAGACATGTTAGAATCAGTGGCTTAGCATGACATCCTGAAGGAACCTATTTATTATTTTTAATAAGACGGAAAATTATTAAATTGATGTCATTTATCTTTTTTCAGTTTTTCAGCTCAGATGCAAACAAAAACGGGGAAAAGGAAAAGGCTGCATGTTTAATTGCATTTGCCATCAGCAATATTCTTTATGTAGTGGGGGGGAAGAGGGGGGGGGAGGGGGGATGCCAGGAGTACCATGAACTTATAGGCACTCTTTTGGGTTGAACCGGGAGCAGGAAGAACGAGAGTGCGATTTTCTTTCACATATTTACAGAAATATTTCTGCAAAAAAAAAAAAAAAATTATATGTATATATGAGGAGGAGCATACAAAAAATGGATTACTACATACAAATCATGTCTGATGGCTGTATACAATTAATCCACAAGCATGCACACGCATATACAGTACATGCACACAATAACACACACACACACACACACACAAACGGCATGAGTTTACATTATTATGTTTTACATTTTACAATTTGTCATGGTTTACATTTGCAGTAAACAATTCATCCTTTAGGCTCCCGCACACACACACACACACACACACACACACACACACACACACACACACACACACACACACACACACACATGTGCATCATCATCCTAAGCCAATTTTCTGAGCATTTTCATTTGTATTCATATTTTAACCTTATGTCTAACACATGCATTAGTAGATTTCAAAACAGAGGTGAAGTTCAGGCCGGATCGTAAATTCCTTTCCTTATATAACTCTGCTAAACTTTTGAACTTTACCATGTGCTCGGGGAAAACACTAGGGAAAATTTAGCATTTGCATTTTATTATTATCATTATTATTATCATTTTTTTTTTGGAATAAACAGGACATTATCATTTCATGCTTGTTAGATCTGATAATCTGATGACCTGCTCTAATGCAGTAAATGTCATTTTAATGATTGGGTTTGCGCCATTCGCTTAACATTTACCGTTATTCATATCGCGCTGTTCAAGACATTTTAACAGCGGGCACGATTTATTATCGTCAGAATCCGCTTTCGGGTTCGGGTGCAAGATGCACGGCGTGGTCATCTCAGACTGATACTTTACTGGCCTCGTAAGCGGAGGATAATAGCGGTTTAAGAGCGAGTGTAATTTGTCACCTTTTGTTTGTTCTCCTGGTAGTAAAGCACTTCAGCAAGGACAAGCAGAAATCTGGAGGAAACGCCTGGAGGGCGGCCAAGGCTAGGAACACTATCAAGCAGTGTTATAAAAAAAAAAAATAAAAAAAACCTGAGCAGGCCTTCTATTGTCAATAATTTTAAAGCTGCCAGGAGAGCGATTGAGCGCCATGTGTTATAGCATATTCACCCGCATGGGCTTCTGATCGCATAAAAACAGGAACATCACTATAAATACTGATGCCGCTCTTGTTCAAGCCCCTCCCTTACATACACAACTGCCACCAGCCTTCATATATTTATCCAGGCATTGATTATCTGTTACTGTAGCAGATGGGCCAAGGGAAGAGCAGAATCAATAAGAATGTTTAGTTGAAGAAAGGCATTTATGAGCTGCGCTGCAGTAGTTTACTATCGCTGCCATAGACGCCTGAGGCCGGGGTCACGGCAATTAACAGCCGCGCCGCAGGACAGTTCAGCGCCGTGACACATATATAGCCTGGCTGACTCACATCAGGTGTCTTTTGTCACCTCTAGGCGTTTCTCATTCAGGAAAATCTCCTTTCATTCCCTTTCAGTCTCTCGCACGTTCCGTCTGGGGTAACTTATGAGCCTCAGAAAAGGCAGAGGAATCCGAAATGACCAATAATAATAAACCCGCTGCAAGTACAAGCTTGCAAATGAAATCCCGTGGCCTCTATCTTCTTCTTTTTTTTTTTTTTCGTGGGAGGCATTATTCAGTCCAAATGAAGCAGGCAGACTAACACGTGGGAGAAAAATTGAAGCATTCTCCGAGCACTCTCGCTGAATAAATTACGTCTGACAGAACAAAGCTTCTCTCTTTTAATTCCGATAAGGAAAAACTCCGCTTGTATTAAATACGGTTTAACATTTCAGAGCGGTCCTGCCCTGTCTGCGGCGATTGTTAATTTCTCATTATGGAAGTGTTGAACAAAGTCGCCGTGCTTTTGGTTCACTTCATTAATGGATGCAAGTAAAGCACCCATTCAATATTGTCTTCACCTTGAAGAGACGGTTCGCCGAGTGCAACCTTACGTGTGATTTACATGATATTTTCAAAAGGTCACAAATTCGGTCTGGATGCTCTGCACAGGGTGTTATTATCATCCGAGTCAGATGGTCATGAGATACAGCAGGATAATAATAGATAAATTAACTCGCCTGTCTCGGGTTGATTTACATAAAAACTGAGAAGTACAGCTCGGGAAAAAAAAATAGAAAAGAGAGAACACTGCAGTTTACTCCAGAACATTTCTGGAATGTCATCAAAGAGGAAGATGGATGGTCATAGTGTAAACCAACAAGCAAAGCTCAGCTGTTTGCTTCTTTGCAAAAAGGGTGGTATCAAATAACCCAACCGCAATGTGAAAAACTGGTGGAGAGCCAGAATGCATGAAAGATGTAATTGTAATCTTTAATCTGCGTTATTCCACTTAATACTGATTTCTTAACGTTATTTAGCCAAAGTATTAACACAATTTGCTTACAAATTAATTGCGTTTTGTTTTATTCGAGTTATTAAAGCTCTGCAAATATTGCATGATCTTGAGTTACTTTGATGTATTGTGATGATGTCATTTCCTTTAAATATACACTTTAAATAACAATAGCTATATTTTGAATTTAGGTCAGCAGTTCACACACAAAAAAAAAATTAACAAAACTTATCTCAAAACATCATCTCATCAACACATGCAGCTGTAAGAAAAAAAGAAAGAAAAAAGAAACTGATTATTTTGCAGTGGTACTTATTTTTATAAAGATATAAAAAATGACATATACAATAAAAAAATATTGAAACAAGTTGAACCTGTAATGTAATGTAAATTATAACACTGGAAAATTAAAGCAAATCTTTACATTTCAATCTGGATGGGCCGCCACTTCTACTTGTATCTTTCACCCAGCTTTTGATGAACTTTTAACACTGTTCTATAGAGAATGTGCTGATCATCAGGACTAGTCATCATCAGGACTAGTCTCCCGGTGGTTAGTAAAATCGAAACCACACACTACACCTTCATCGGGTGCACAAAATCCTGCGCGATCACCATCACCCTGCACATCACCTGCTCCAGCTACTGCCCTCAGGTAGAAGGTACAGGTCCATACATGCCAGACAAGAACCACCAGACTGTCCATTACCCATCACACATCATTATTACAATAATTGTGAATCGCTGCAGGATATACAGTGCACACACATTTTTTTTGGCTCCAGCCCGCTCTCCCCTTATATCCTATCTCACATAGCCATTATGGTCACTGCACTGCTGCACTACGGTTGCACTTTATTACATGCCTGCAAAGATGATACGCTAATGATATCTCTGTGTTATTTATACTTTGTTAGTTATAACAATGACAATAAAGTTGATTGACGCAGTGTTGCATTCCTCCCTTTCGCTGTACAAGAACAATGGAATTCCACACTTCATAGTGTGCTGAGATCTTAGCGCTGAACAGTCAAGCAGTCGGACATCTTTGTTTACGTTGCATGTGCTGCCTGTCTCGGCCATGCGGGAAATATGAAATCCTATTTACTATCATGTACTTAGAGACTGTTTTTATTATGACTGCAGTGATACTACAACTTACTCTGTATATACCCTGTATATATACAGTACAGTAGATAGATAGATAGATAGATAGATAGATAGATAGATAGATAGATACAGTAGATAGATAGATAGATAGATAGATAGATAGATAGATAGATAGATAGATAGATAGATAGATAGATAGATAGATAGATAGATAGATTCATACAAAATCTTTACAGCATGGTACATGCTATTAAAGGGATATTTTTCCTGCAATTAAAAACAGCTTGCTGTATTCAATTGAGCTTATATACATGAAGTGCAAAGAAAAATTAAAACCTCAATACTGCCAATACTATAACATGATGCAATACAATACAATGCAATATAATTAATGAAAGCAAAGTATAAAAAAAAAATGGCATAAAAAATTTACCTTTTGCCCCATTTGCATTTTTAGTTAATCTATTTCTTTCAATCATTTAAATAGACCTGTCAATTTTTATTTCCATCCTGGCCACATAAATGCTAAATCATGTCATTATCATGGATGCAGGATGAAACTACGACACACAACAACACAATATGCCTGTGCAAAGTGCAGACAGTGCAAGAGGGTCGACACATGCTCTACATATTTAAGATTTGTCTACAAAAGTGAGTTCAAAAATGTCTTATTTTGACAAGGATTCTAATTATTTGTATTTCATCCTTATTTGGGCATAACACTGTTAATATGATAATACATTGTTATTTTAGTCGATTTTTCCGAATACCTTACTACATTATTTATTACATTATATCTGATACACATTACGGTTTCTTGCACTACCTTGCACACTCACTTTATGTACCTCTGTCACATACTGATATATTTTCTTTTTCTGTACAGTTATTGAATGTTATGTACTTACTGTGTGTAGTGTTTTGTCTATAACAACTCTACAGAGCCACAAACATCCGGAATCAAATTCTTTGTGTGTGTCAACAGAAGGAACAATGAGTTAGAAAATTGTAATAATGAGTTCATGATTTTAACTATAATTAACTAAGTGACATTAACAAGTTAACAAGTTATCATTAGCTGTAATAACAAGCTAGTAAGTCACAGTAAAGAGTTTATATAGAGGTAAAGTTACATAAAAGTCATAACAACAGGGGAGTAAGTTGTTGTTACAGGTTATTACTTTGCAATAACATGAGAGTGAGTTGTAATAAAGTGTTAGTATGATGCAGTAATAAGTCAAAATAACAAAATATCAAGTCACAATAATGAGGTTAGCAAGTCAAAACAAGGTAGTTAGAAAGTTGTAATAAATTAGCTGTAATTACAAGAGAGTAAGTTACTAATGATGTAATAAATCAAAATAAAGATGTAAATAAAGAGGTATATAATAATAACGTGTTACTAAGCTATAAGAAGGAATTTCTAATCACATGTCAGTCTCAATACTGAGACAGCTGGTCATAATAACTAGTCAAAGTAAACTAATTAGTTAGTAAGTTGTAATAACGAGTTAGTCGGTCATAAAAAGAACTTACACTGTCTTAATGTCACCTTACCAAGACAAATATAATGAGATACTGTTGATGAAATAATAGGAAATAATGAAATTCTACTGTTGGTCAAAATAACAACATGTCACTTCAAAATCAAGATTTGCCTCTTGCAGTTCAGGGTGTCTATACCAGACAAGCAACTAGCGACACAAAACAGATGATGCACGATACGACGTGTGTCCGAGATATCAACTTTCGACCCTGATCAAATTTCAGCTGTGTGAGATTTGAATGCTGAAATGCAGGTGGCTTGTCTAATAATTAGTTTAAACTGCTTTCAGAGTATAGAAGCAAAGACAGCAAATGTCCATGCGCCCTCAGGTTTTAATTATGATGGTGGGACAGCTAACTCGTTTCATGAGAAAAACCTGAAGCATCTCTTGCACATTTAAAGGTGAAAGGCCAGAGCAATAAAAGCTTTATAGAAAACTCTAAAATGGGAGTCAATTAAGTGAAGTTGGACACAGTGTGATGTTCACTTTCTTCTTTTTTAGCATGCGGCATTCAGTACTAACTACAGGCCACCACAATATTATAGAAGAACTATAATGTGGAAATACTTTAATAATGGATACCAATACAATCATTGTCAAAACCATATGAATAATATAATTAAAGTAAAATAATAAAAAAAAAACAGGCTGAATTAGTAGGTACGTAGGTATAGAAAGAGATATACAGTATATATTGGCACTATACAAGCCAAGCACCCGTAACTGCACGATATATTGCATGACATCCTCACACAATAAAGTGCTGTAATGCCATCATCCAATGTTTTCATGTTCATAGGAATGTAGCCCAACTTACCATAAGAAGTAATGACCTTCTCATGAAGCCCTCATGCTTAACAATGGTGAACGTAAACATTACTTGGAAGTCTCTGCTTTTATAGTTCAACCCTAAGCATCGTGTGACACCGGGCAAAAACAATGGAAATATTTACACAGCGAGCCAAGTCTTCAAGATCATAACGATCTGTTTTCATTACAGTGAAGAGTTGTTGAACTGCCACAGACATCCAGTGAGAGAATTACACAGAATACTATAATTTAATAATAGAACCTTATTACAGTAAATGTTTTATACTGTATCTGCTGTATGTGTTAGATGAAAGTCAACCTCTTTTTTGCATGATGAATGAAATATTATATAAGTAATTCTGCTTAAAATATATGATCGTGTAGATTTTATTCCTTTTGGGATAAAATCTTTCATGAATAATCGAACACTGGTGAATTACCCTATCCCCTAACACACAAGTAAATAAATAAATAAACATAACATTCTAATTTGTTTAAACCAAATGATTGCAATTTCTGATCATGTGATACTAAAATCGGTGATGTTATAGTACTTCTGACAGCTGTCAAGTCACTGCTGTAATGGTGTCACAGTTGTTAGGAAACCACCATTATTGAGTTACATGCAAGAATAGGTACTGTAGTGCACAATAGTCTTGAGCCACATTTTATTCCTTCATTAAAGTAGTTTAAAGTAAAGAAATTGGAACAAATGTTTTACTGCAACAGGCTGCAAAGTGCTAATAATGCAATTAAAAAAAAAGGTTGTTGATGCAACAACCTCAGCAGCAACCTCATTTCCCATCTCGTCTGTAACAACCACTCAGCATCACCAGTATACTAATTACCAGCCTGATCACCTGTCATCATCTGCACCTGTTTCTCACTGGTCCATGCCTTAATTTACATGCTTTTTTAATGCTTAAATCATGGGTCATTATGTGGCTTAAAAAAGAAAAACATTCCAAAGGAGAGGAAGCCTAGAGAACTATTATTCAAGACTAGTTTAAAAATATATATATGAAAGTCTGTCTCTTTGGAAACAAAATATGGAAAAAGAGGGGTAGTTCAAGACATTTGCCCATTATGGTATACTGTATGACAGACTTTTGGACAGGATGTACAGGTCACTTTCGGCAGCAAGCTACTTTTTTGTCTAAACATGTGCCATCAAACTATAAGGAAAAAGCACAGTGAGGACCATCTGCTGTGTGAATGCTGCCTAATAATAAATGGCTCCTCCATTTTTTCTGAATAAAGAGACTACAGCCATGTCTTCTTGTCTTGTCCTGAAAGATCACCTTAAAACAACAATAACTGCAACAGAGGTGAATACTTTTCCCCATTTCCTTTCCCCTTCAGTGAAATGACTATTGCTGGTACTTCTGACAGCTCTGACCTCACATATTGACCTTTGCTTTTATGGAGAAAGCCGGACCGTTTCATTTTCAGGTGTCTCCAGATATCACCATCACAATGGGTCAAGAATCATAAACGCCAAGGCTGGACCATAATCGGTGGCACTTCTGTACTAAAAAAAAAGAAAGAAAAAAATGCCTCTAAGGCTAAAAGATTTAACCAGTGGCTATTAAAAATGGCTGATGATGTAATGGTTGTTGTCGAAACATGCCATTCCTTCCATGGGGGTTGAAAGTGCAGAAAAGAGAAGAGCTCTTTTTCCTTAAGTACCTCATTGCTCCAGTAACAACTTTCCATGCAAACAGAGATGTTGTTAATGTTATGTTTACTGATTGTCACTTTTAGACTAAAGGGTCTCAAACTTACAGTAAAATTGGAGCTAAGCTGTTTTGGGTTGAATTGAATTGGGTTCAGTTGATTTGGTTTATCTTTAGCTGATTTAACCTGAGTTAGGTATACCATAGTTAACCTGCTTTCATTTGATTTGTGGGCTGGTCCTCATGTGGTTTGGGTTCAGTTAATCTGTTTAAGGTTGATTGAGTTCATTAGAGTTTAATTGAACTGAATTGTCTCATATTGGGTTGGGCTTGTTTGAACTGAGCTGGCTTGAGTTGAGCAGTCTTAAATTGAGTTGGTTTGGAAGATATTTTGAGTTTAGCCGAACTGGTTTAAGAAGAACTGGCTTAAGTTGTTTATGGTGAGCTAAACCTAACTCAACTCAAACCAGCTGAGTTGAACTAAATTGGTTCCAATTAAAGTGACTTGGTTTTATTTGAACTGGACTGAGTTGAGCAGGTTTGGATTAATTTGAATTGGGTGAGCTGGTGCATGGTAAATTGGCTTAATTTAAACTGGTTAATGTGAGCTTACTTGATTTGAGCTGGTTTGAGTTGGTTTATTATGAGGAAAACTGGTTTAGTTTGAATTGATTTCTGTTGAGTTAGATTAAGTATAATTGATTGGGATGCATTGACTTCAGTTGGTTTAAGTTGAACTGGCTTGAGTTGATTTGGCTTATTTTGAGCTGGCTTCATGTAAGCTAGTTTGAGTTGAACTGGTTTCATGTGCCATGTCCATGTGCCATGGCAATGTGTTGAACCAAGTTGACCTAAATTTACTTGAATTATGTTCATTTATTGCACTTCATAATTCTAATGTACTTCATATCATACCTGACCTGAAAATATATAATAAAATAGAAACATAACTTGAGATCCACCACAGTTAAGGTAAGCACTTTACATTGTATGTGTGTGCTTGCAGTCCATCCTGGTGTTTACTGCTTGGCATCCGTTCAATTGGAGCCTTGGGCAGTTTTGGGAAAGTTTGTGATTAAGCTAAAAGTTAGACCTCCCTTGGGCTCAATCACATTGTCTGGCCATCTTCTCACCGCCTATTTAATCAGACAGCCAGCACTCTGACAAAGGTCACTCAGTATGCATTCTTAAAGCACACAGTCCAAATGTTAGCCCTTGTTTGCTATTGGTGAAGGGCTCGTCTTAAAACATCTGCCTTTGCATTTTTCCCTTTCTCCCGCACGCTTGGCCATTAACCTTTGCAAAAATTGAGTTTGGGTTTGATGAACGGAACAGCGTAATGCGCTCGCTGGCCTTCGAAAGTGGATTAGGCGGTAAGGCCCTTTATCAACGTGGATGGGAACCATAGATAGTGTGTAAACTAGGCAGACAGAATGGGGTAAACAGCATATGGGTCAGGAATAGACAGTTCCCCTGCTCGTTATTTACCTCTCCGCTTCACCGTGCTGCATCCTGCTGCGTAGTATTGACCACATTTATTACAGCAAGGAGGAGCTGCGGCTGCAGAATCCCTCTCATTATCTATCTGTGTTCCTCTGTTCGGCAGTAGGATGAGCTGTATTGATCATTGAGATAACTACCAAGCAAAACCTCTTTCCTGCTGAACAAAGAACGACCTATTTTCAAAATTAAGTGCTTCTAAACCTCAAACTAATGAACTTCAGGAGCTCATTTCCCTCATTTCCCAAATAATCAGGATGATTTTAAACCAAAAATGGAATGATGACAGTCAGATTGAATACAGTGGAGGCAAGTGAAGTTTTCCAAATGCAAGATCACCAAAAACAAGATCAACCTTTATTTGGGGATGTTCCACAACATTTATTGTCACCATCAATGGATAAGGAAACCATTTATATTCAGGCTTTTTCCCATAACTCTCATACGATGTCCTTATTTGATCATAAAATCATTCTGTCGATCATATACTGCATTCATTTTGTAAGATATGTATAGTATACTAAACTTCCACGGAATCGATGCATGAATGTATATGAATTTACTCATAATAAAGTCGCATAACTTAAATAAAATGAGACAGTGCTTGAGATTTGTTAGCGCATTTTTGAATAATTCAGTGTTGAAACTGATGAAATTAAAAGACAAAGAGTTTAATGTAAGAGTTACAGATCTCAAAGGCACCCTAATCATGGAATTGCCCATAAGTGGCCATAAGTAGCAGCTGGGAAATGTGCAGAAGATGAGCCTCAGATCGTAGCAAAGCGGAGCTTTAATTAAACTTAAATAAACTTCAGTGTTCAGAGTGTACATCCCTGTTGAACATCCCTGTTGGAATTCGCCATATTTTCTCTAAAAGGCTCAGCATCAGTGTTGTGACTGCCATGTGATGCGATTCTCACTCATCTCATACATACAGAACATATCCTCTCTTTGGAATTGTATGGTTCTATCTGCATTCTGAGTGGTTTTGCGAAATTGCACTTCAAAGTTTTTGCACTCCATGGAACAAAACTGTACTGTGCCTTTTTACTTTCAAAATAAAAAGTCCAAAAATGCATATCCCCCAAAAACTCACATTATGTTAATACTGTGTCACACAATAAGAAAATGGGAATAATTCAATTTTGACCAAAAAAAAAAAAGGCAGATAGAACCTTATAATTCTAAAGGGACGAAATGTGCTGCTATGGAGAACACTACCACAAACACACCACACATACACACTCATATTCCTCCATAGTCTTATAATGCAATTACCTCTCAAATAGCACTGGGGCAGTAAACCATAAATATTCATGCAAATCACACAGTTCATCTCAGATATGTTTGAGTGCAGTCAGGACAGCACTCTGCTCCTCTTTAAAGCAAGATGCTGGCAGCACAATCATTAAAAACGTCACGAATGGCCGACTCGCCCTCTCTTCTCCCGACTGACAGCAAGAGACCGTGCATATGGGCCACGCACATGCACAGGCTGATCGACTAAAAAAAAAATAAAAAAGGATAAAAAAGAGGCCAGGTTCTGTTGTTGAGCAGACCATCATTATGTTTCAGAGCTGGATCACGGTAATGGTCCCGAGAGCGAGCGAGACAGAGAAACAGAACGAGGGATAAGGAGAGGGAGAGATGAAAGCGGAAAGCATGTCTCAGGGTCAGCTTTCAGAAAGCACCTCTTCAAATGTTATCACAGACAATTCACTATCATAACGTGACCTTTAATCAATAAAAGGCAAAGAAAAACAAATTTCATAAAATTATTCCATGTACCATAATAAGCCTTGATAAAGGGGTCGCTCCAGAGGGAAAATAATCTCTTTCTGTATAGGTGATTCTGAAGAACAAAAACGGTGCAAAGTCATTATTCTGTGTTAATAATATATTCTTCTCAGTTAATAACTTGTTAGATGAAGACAAGGGTTTGAATTTTTTTACTTTGTATTTTGCACTTTGTCTTATTTTGTGAATGTTTTGAGTTATCTTATCATTTTTCTTAGGAACTCATCCATAAGATCATTATCATTATTTAAATTATCTACTATATTTGTGAAGGGAGAAAAAAAACACGTGACAGACTGTGCAGTTACAAAACAATCCACCCTAAAGTTTATTATTCTTTTTCTGCAAAAGTATATCACTACAATTTACCAAACTATACCAATTATACAATAAATAATTAATTAACAAATGACACATTACACCTTTAAACTATTTAAATTGATATTTAATATTATAAACCATCCATAAGACATGTGCATGATATCAATTATGATCTAAAAAGCTGCTCCCTCTACTGTGTTCTCTCACTTGAAGTCTTTGAGAGACTTACAAAGCACTGACACTTGAGACTCCTTTCACGAATCTCAAATAAACATCAAGTAAACTCATTAGTCTAAAGTCATCAGTATGATTTTCCTGTGAAACAACATGCTTTTTAATCTGTTTAATATGTTATATGTAGTATTCGCTTTAAAAGTTCTTGTTGTTACTATAAAAACAATACATTTTGAAATGAAAAAAAAATCTATATGAATATTTTATGTTCATATAAATCATATATGTTCATGTGCTGCCCTGCGATTATGGGAAGCCATTAGGGTCAAACTTTAATTTCTGTTTAAAAAAAATAGTAATGCGTTAAAATTTTTAGATTAATCACATGTATTAATGCATTAATATTGACAGCCCTAGTATAAATTATAATTTTTTTCTTCAAACCATGTTACTATTTGTCTTTTGAGTAGTCTGATTCGAAAATTGAATCATGCTTTATTTTAATCTAGCATTTTTAAGGTTCATCTTAAAGATGAAAATTTTATTTCAAATGTGTTAATCCTAAATTCAAATAATCTTGTTAACTCACGTCAATAAAATTTTATTTCTATAACGCTTTTAACAACGGTCATTATCTCAAAACAGTTTCACAAAAATGATAAGAAAATTTATGGAAGTGTGTATGTGTGAGAAAAAGTTGTTAGTTCATAGCATTTGACCTGTTAAAATATTATCTATCGTCAAAGCGGAAATTATTGAATTTTAGCTTTTTATTCAGTTATTATTATTATTATTATTATTATTATTATTATTATTATTTCACAGATAACAAACTAAATATATAATTTATGCAATACTTTTTATAGTTAATGTATTGTTAATGGGCGTTCAAGTCAACCGAGGACTTGTGATGAAATTTCTTGTGAATGAAGGCTTACAGAAGACTTTCAGCACAGTATGATGAATGGAGCAAATGTTCTAAAGAAGGCTGTACGTCCGTGAATGACTGTGGCAGCTGAGCTTGCTGATCGGATTGGGATCTGGGGAGTTTGGAAGCCTTGGGCTCTTTGCCTCCTGGGCCTTGTGTGTGGTGAGCTGTTGTGCAGTTGGGTGTTCTGGTCCTTTCTCTCACCGCCAGCATTGACTTTTTTACCGTTTGTGCTACATTGGTTTTTCTGTGGGATCAGACAGAAAAGTCTTCCCTTTGTACCCCGTGGGGATGGGTAAGCCTCAAGAGCCCATAATCCTGTCAGCAGTTTACTGGTATATACAGTAGTTGGTAATCAATGATGTTCGCTTCGCCTGTCACAAAGGCCTGGTTTTTAAAAATTATAAGAAACAGAAGTTAATATTCTATGTTTCAACATAATAAATTACTATTTTTATATCTACTTTTCTGACTAAATGTAAATATTTAATTTTAAGAGTTAATATATTCTTAAATTCCTAAATAAAACTT
Source organism: Clarias batrachus (assembly GCA_003987875.1). Lineage (NCBI taxonomy): Eukaryota > Metazoa > Chordata > Actinopteri > Siluriformes > Clariidae > Clarias > Clarias batrachus. The sequence continues at coordinate 353,653 of QMIH01000358.1, read as the reverse complement.
TTTTATCTGGTTAGTTAGACATTTTCAAATCTTGTTCATAATCTTGGTAAAAAATTTTGTTCTAGATGTTTATTTTATGACTTTTGCCATTTTGATTCAATACAGCCTCATTTTACAGTAGATTCTCAAACATTAAATGTTCAAAAACAACAAATAACATTACGGAAAATATATAATGTACTAGCTGCAGTATCCATCATTGTTAGGAAAAGCATTTATAGAAATAGTTAAAAGGTTGAAGCTAAAAATAAGCCGATCAGCTTTAATGCAATCGGTGATTATGTCATTATTATGTCAGTTTGAAGCCCACTTACATGTCTGTCTGCAACAAACATAAACCCCTTAATTTGTTAAAACCGTAATTTCACAAATTTTAGTTTGGAGCGACAAAATTATATGATATCGGTTTCCACTGGATTGGTGGCTTAATATTAGGAAATTGTCCAAAATGTACCTCATTCATGGCAAAATTTTAAATCTATTGTCATTTTACCTTATTCCAATCAACAGGAAAGAGAAGATCTAGAAAAGTTTCTGTTTATGACTATAATCATTTTTTAGAGTGTAGTTCATGCTAAGTTGTACTTCTTTTGTCATTAGCCAAATACACTCTCTGAATCGTGGTTGAGAAAATGTAAAAGTAGATTGGATAAACTTATTCCACTTCAGCGCTGTTATTTCAGCAGTGAAAATATGATCTAATCCCAGTAAAAAGTATTCAGTTTAGATTTTCTAATAAATATTTATTGGTGCAGGTGTTTGTTTACATTGGGCAAGTAACTTAATAGTAGCTTATTTTAAAGCAGATTATTAAACCCGGCACATAACTGTCCATAACATCACTTTTACTCAACATTTAGATTTCACTTATGGTGCAGGTTAAAGTTCAGGCAGATATGTAAGTACTAGAAAAGTTTCAATAAATTCTGTCTAGCTAGTTTTGCGTGATGTTGTTACAAAATCTGGACAGACATACAGACACACAGACAAAACTTTCATATATAGATGTCACTATGCATTATAATGTTTGTACATTGCTATGTTAATGCTAATAAATTTAAAATTTGTCTAAAAAATTTATCAGAAGTTTATATATATATGTTGCTTTACTGATTTAAATGTAATGACCAGTAATTCACTCAGGCATGGGCAAATTTTTGATGCCTAGCACATTTCAGACTAACATTTACAGTTTGTTTTATTCTTTTTTGATATTTTAATTCCGAAATGTAATTTCGGAATTAAATTCCAGATAATTTGTTGTTGACCTTAACATGTCCTTGACCATTAACAATAATTTAAGTTTCATAAAAAGACAAAAAGGTATTCAGTGCTTACGTTTTTAAAATGCCATTTAAAATTTTTCACATACACCCTGCCTAGGTTATATGTAGGTTTTTTTTTTCTTTTACACACATGTTGTTATCCTGACGTCATATGAGCACATATCATGTTACCTATCAATGTTTGTCCAGATTTTATGTGTGTTAGATAACATTCCTATCTAGAACTTCTGCTTTAACTCAGTTGGTATGGAATGTACTATAGGGACAGTCCATGATAAGTGCATGCACACATACGCACGCTCACGTGCACGCACTCACACGCATATACACACACTATCTTGGTGCCATTCTACAGTAACCTCCCTCTGGTCCTGCACTGCATTCACCTCGAGCTTTACCCCAGCTTAACTCCACTGTCATCTATTATGCACGGCTTCTGAAAAATGAACCATTTGGAGCCGTTCGTCTCAGGAGGACACGTGCGCTGCTTTCTCTGTGTGTATATATAGTAAAATGTGTTGGGTTCAAGGGAATCATCTGTCTCATTCCTCAGCCCTGATAAAGCATCCTAGTGTTTTCATTATTCGAGGGAGTTTATAGTGCTTTGTTCTCAACTGAGTGGGTCTAAACCACTTTAAAACACATTAGCTTCAGTCATATTCAGTGTAGCTAGTAATCACATCAGACTGTCCGAAGCTAGCTTACCATGTGAGTTTCTGGTTCATCTGCACACCTAACACACTCCAACACACATGTTTTCGCTTATAGACCAATGCTAGTTGCTGGGTACTGTCATGTTGTCCAAACCAAGTCTCGTTGTTAGCCATTACATGTGTTTCCTTTAAAATAATTTGTTGAGTAGAGGTGTCGTGTAACCAATACACATCAACTCGACTGCTAAAGCGTTAAGGGCCAATATTTTTAATAATGATTAATTAACACATTTCCACATATTGTACATTTCCACATATCACTGCATACATAACTAAATCTTATGTTTTGCAATCAGGAAACATTACTATCCATTCATTATCTACAGTAACTTTCCAGGGAACTTAAGGCATTAGGTGCCAACTCATCCCAGGGCATGAAGCACTTTGGGAAATGTCAGTCAGTCTCCAGTGCATGAAACCAGAAACCCGGAGAGAACCCACCAAGCATACAGAACAAAGGTGTCAGTGCTTACCACAACATGTCTTACCATGGTCACATGTCATTAATTCTATTCTATGCATTAGGGCCATTGTGCAATACTGTATAGAATGTATATATATATATATATATATATATATACACACACACTGATATCAATAGGTACCAATAAACAGTTGTTGCCATGAATACTTGTTACAGTATTAAGGTTATTTTTGTGAATTGTTTATAATTCTATATTCCAACAAATTGTCTTATATACTCTACATTAAATGATCCATTTCTATGTAAAAATGTAATTCATCTTTACACATTTTTGTTTCTCAATTTATAGAGCAACAAAGTAACTAACAGTTGTTTTTTTTTTGTTTTTACACCCGTTGTCATGGTTACATTGCACCATAGTTAAAGGACTTATTAGAACCCTGGTTGTCCTTTATTTCTAAGTTTTAGAACCACTTTTATATATACAGAATCACTAAAGGTTTTTTGTTTTGTAAAGACCAAGCCAAAGACCGCCTTTTTTTTTTTTTTTTTTTAACAGTGTATCAGTTCCCCTATTCTCATAATAATAATTGCTACCATTTTATGTTAGTCTCCATGGTTACATGTTACAAGATTATTGTTTTTATCTTGTTACATTTATAACTTTTGTTTATACATATAACTTTCCAATCATCATATCCTAGAGATAATCTCTTTCTACATAACATTTTGGTTACATCAACAATTTGAGTGTGCAGAATAACAGAACACAGTTGAAGAAGTAAAAACTCCCTTTATTTCACTATATAATCTGTTGTTACATTAATGCACTTATCTCAGTGTTTCACTAGTGCTTGGACACCTTCAAGATTGAAATTTCTTAGTATCCCAGAGCCATGATCAGACTGCATGCTTCGTGTCTGAAACACTGGCCTCTCAGGAACTCCGTCAATGGCCCAAACATGTGGAAATGACTTGGAGCAAGGTCAGGACTGTACAGGCGATGTGGCAATAACTCCCAGCCAAATTCCTGTAATCTGCAAGTGGTGTTGGTGCATGATCGTGTGTACAGTTCCCATAGACAGATGTGTCTCTAATGCATGTTGGTGACAAGTTATCCATCGATTTACAAGGATCAGGCGTTCCACTCGCTGTTTGTTCACAGGAACGTTTGCTCTGGGCCATCTTGGCCTGGATGATCAATTCACAGACGTACAGCCTTTTTTTTGTATAACTTTTTAAAAATAATTCAATTATTTTTTATAATCACCATACTGTGCTTAAAGTCTTCTTTAAATGTCAAAAAATGTTTTATGTTTGTTCTTGTGTTTGTTCAATGTTTTTAAGAAATTTCATCACAAGTCCTGTTTTGACTTGAATGTTAGTTCTATATAAGTGCCATTATGGTGCAAATGAACACCAGCCCAATTACAAGCCCAGCGTTGTTTACCTTGGATATTGTACAAACCCTTTTATAACAGGTTTTTATGAAATACCAAAGACATGCTATGACTATGATGGACAATGAAGACTCATAAAAACTATCTCTCATTCCATCAACCATGATAGATATGATTGTGATTGCCACTTATGAGTAATGTTTAACATGATACTCTGTTTACTGGATGGGAATTGTAATAACAACTCATGACAAGCATATGGAAAAGTTTATGATTCATGAAACATGTGAGTTATGAGACAGTGTTTAAAAAACATTAAGAGATGTTTTTGGGGAAAAAAATTCAAATGGCAATTTGCATTATTATGCATTTCTAACAGCCAGTGTTTAAAATTAAAACAAATCCATATAAACCACATCCTGCCAGCCAGGGTGCCCAAACAGCAACAGATTGTGGAATGCCATATTGATCCTTATTAAAACTGTGATATTTATGAATGTAAATTTCATATCTGAACATTTATTTAAAAAAAAATGTGTTTCTATCACTCTTTTCCCTTTCCTGCCTTATTCGAGTCCCCTTTATTTAATTCCATTCTCATCTTCACAGAATCCTAATTTGCATGAAGACCAGTGGATGAAAACCTCACGACTGTGGAGCTCTTAAGCCACATGTGGACTTTAAATTCTTACCCGAGCTGTCAGAATGAAGGCAGAGCGCTGAGAGGACGTGCTCAGTGAAGGGAAGCTCAGAGAGAAACTGATGTCCGCTGTGCAAAAGAACACATACATGGTGTAGGTGGAAGAAAAGAAGAACAAAAAGGGAAGGATAGTTTTCATTTTTCAGGCTAATGGGTGGAGTGCTAGCAGCTGTTAGCTGGTCTTTCTGTCATTTATTACAGGCCATGTTATCCCCGGCTGCCATCATACCGCCATAGAGTCATAAATCAACAAGCGGCAGGCGTTCTTCTCTGCACTTATGTCTGATTTAAGGAAAAGATATATGGCAATGTCCAAGGAGTGTGTGGGTTGGGTTTGGTAAGAACGGACCAGAATCTTTGATAGGAGACAAAAAAGAATAAACAACTAATATATTATTGATCTTTTTGCAAAGAGGATTTTTTTCTTAACAAATTCTGATACTCAGACCAACAGCCTCATGACACAACACAGTAATAATATCTGCGATCCTTCACTTTGTCATTATTTCCATTATTTTTGTCACTAATTTGGTTACCATTTTTTCCTAAGGGATCCAGTGTACCAACAAGGATAAGTGGGTGGAGCATGACATAGTGCAGAACACTGATTGGTGCAAATGTAATTAACACAGTATCGCCATATGGCAGAACTGCATTCCATAGTTTGCTGTGTGCTGTGTTCAATCATGGTCCAACTGAAACCAAATTCATGCTAACATGATTAGCACCTTCTTGACTATCATTGACAAACATGGGTTCCTTTTAATGTTTGATTTTTCCTCATGTTATCTCATGTAGTTTTGTTTTTTTTGCCACCACCACCACCTCCTCTGGTTTGCTCATTAGGAATACATTTATAAGATTTAAGACAAAAAGACTGGTGATTAATTTTGTTTGTGAAAAAAGGTGTAAAATTGATATGTCCATAAATGACGATCCCAACCGAGGTGACTCAGAGCCCACTGCAGTCATTTCATTCATGAACATTCAGTCAGTGGAACACCTGATTATTTAAAATTTACAAATAACTTGATTCCAATTCGCTGGAAATTGTATACACAATCATTCACCAATATCACTAGAGCACTTCCAAGACATTTCCACATGTTTGGGCCATTAAAAGAGATTGTGGGAGGCATGGGTTTCAGATATGAAGCAATCAGTCTGATCATAGCTCCAGTGTACTGAGAAAACCTACTACCTTGATGGTATCCAAGCACAAGTAAAACACTGGGATAAGTGCATTAGTGTAGCAGGAGATTATATAGAGAAATAAAGGGAGTTTTTATTCTTATAATTGTGTTCTTTTATTCTGCACAATTAAAAGTCCTGATTTTACTTGAATACCTCTATTATATATACAGTATATATA
>QMIH01000358.1:321803-335501 GCA_003987875.1 Clarias batrachus | reverse complement strand
TTGTCGATAAAAGCCTTTGAAACGTATGAAGTGCTTGTAATTATATTTCAGTACATCACAGAAACAACTGAAACAAAGATCTAAAAGCAGTTTAGCAGCAAACTTTATGAAAACTAATATTTATGTCATTCTCAAAACTTTTGGCCACGACTGTATATATCTTCTATACCACTTATCCCTATCCACATACACACACATACTATATGGGTAATTTGGAAATGCCAATCAGCATTGCTAACCATTTGCCACTGATATACAAGTATTTTATAAATAATTGGAAGTTGGATCCTGTGTCTACTGGAAAGTGTAATAATAATAATAATAATAATAATAATAATAATAATAATAATGAAGAAGTGGCCAGAGCTTATTCTTATTAACTGACATATAGACCATTCAAATTGCACATGTTGTTAGTAACTCTTCTTCTATACACAGTCTCCATCAAAGTGATGCGTTTGCATCATCGTCAAACTCAATTCTTGAATCCTCTTTGAAAATTCACTTGGCCACAGTTGATGGTCTCACACTGTGTGGTTCGTCTTCCATTTCTTTTTTAAACTTCTTCATTCATCTGTACACATTGCTCTCATCAATGGTGTCATCTCTATAAACATTCTGTAGGGCAGTGGGAGACCATCAACTGTGACAAAATGGATTTTCAAGAGGATTTAAGAGCCAGGTTCAACAATGGCACAAATGCATGGCTTGTGATGGAGATTAGGTTGAGTATTACCTTTGTGTAGAGGAGGAGTTTCTCTAACAAGAAGTGCAAAGATTTAGGCACTTTTGCATTACTTTCAGCCCATATAATAAGCAACAGGAAATATCTTGGATATAGACAGATTCAGCTAGTATAACTTTCCTGTTATAAGATTATCAGACCATGATAGTGCATGGACCAGATAAGATACTTCTTGATCCACAGAGAATAGACATATGCAACTTTATCCGATATTCTTTAAAAATTCAGTTTAAAAAAAAAAAAAAAAATCTGAAAACATGCAACGTTTAAGTTTGAAAATAAGACCAGGAAGAATATATAAAATGAAAGACCAAACAGAAAAGGATTAGACCTATTTAGATACATTTACTCATTTCAAGCTGTACATTTCTTTTCCTTTTACCAAACAATTTGCTCAAATGCTTAGAAAAAAAAAAAGGTTTTCAATGTTTTTCACATTGACTAAATAATTCTAAATTTGCAATATTAAAAATATAATCTTAATCATATAAAATATTTTGCTCTCAAATGGATTTTACTATTTCATTGCATATTTTGCAACTGACAAAATGCTTAATTATTATTATACATTCTTGAAAAATAGAATAGAATTCTAATAGAATGTTTGAATAACTTGTTTGTGTTTATTAACAAATCTGTATGAGGACGACTGCATAAACTACTTTGGTCAAAACATTTGAGAAGCCCTTTTCCAGTCAATTAGAAAGTGGAAAAAAATACAGAATTTCCGCAAAATCTCTTCTGACTGATTGCTAAAACAAAGCCTTGTACTTGGCCCTGTTTCCTCACTTCCTAAGACAAACGACTGAGTCCTGTGAAACTCAAGAGGCGATGGTCTTTAATGAAATTGTTCTCCATTAAGTGCTTCCACTTGGGGTGGGAATTCTGTGAAAAAGCTGGCAAACATTTCCTTCACAGCAAGGAAAGTTTCCATTTCCCATTGATCACCACAAACCCTTTTCCTATTAATAGTCACGCGGTGCCTACAGTGCTTTTCCACACGATTTGCATATCAGTGACACGAAGAAAAGAAGAAAAAAAAAAAACCTAACTTTGTGATTCCTTCACCAGCCCTGGCTGCAAATATGACGAATAATAAGAAAAAAAAAATCATTCTGTTTTATGATCTCGAATAATGAAGTACAACAAAGATGAGTCAACAAGCACTTTGATCATCGCCAAAATGTCAAAAGCCTTTCCATGTTTTCAGATCAAATAACCTCATTGAGTGCGATGCGTTCGGGAGGACGAATGTGTGCAGGTCGAGTGAAATTCTCTTTCATCTCTTCCTCAGTGTGTTTGACAGCGGCTTACACTATATGTAGCCGATGCAGTCGAGGGAATTAATTATTTACAAGGCATCTATTTAACAATGCCTGGAGTGCAGATCTTTTCAGGGAGATTTAAAACGTCTTCATTACGTACCCTGTCACATGTCGAGTGCCAAAACAAGAAAGAAAGATAGAGAGACAGGGCAAAAAACATATTTGAAGCTTTTCTAAAGTTTTATACGTAGCTTCTGGAAACATTAACAGGAATCCTAGAGGTCATGCAGTTTTCATCTGTGGGTTTCCGAGTCTATGTCAAGGATATTTCATTTAAAATAATTTATGATGCCTGTTTCTAAAAGTTCAACTGCGTAAGCAACTAACATGACCGGATCGTGCTAAAAGTCAAATCTAATGCTTAACTCTTAATAACTGGTTTGTGGCATGTAAAACTTATTTTTGTTTCATAGTGGTGCTTTGATGGTCATGGTCAACTTTGACTAGATCTGTTAAGGCACTTCTTAATGCATAGAGAATATACAGTACAGACCAAATGTTTGGACACACCTTCTCATTCAAAGAGTTTGAATTTGTACTGTGGCAAAAAAAAAGCAGCTAAAGTAAGTGAAGAAAAACGAGCGGCCATCATTACTTTAAGAAATGAAGGTCAGTCAGTCGGAAAAATTGGGAAAACTTTGAAAGCGTCCCCAAGTGCAGTCACAAAAACCATCAAGTGCTACAAAGAAACTGGCTGACATGCGGACCGCCCCAGGAAAGGAAGACCAAGAGTCACCTCTGCTGCGGAGGAGAAGTTCATCCGAGTCACCAGCCTCAGAAATCGGCGGTTAACAGCAGCTCAGATCAGAGAGCAGGTCAATGCCACACAGAGTTCTAGCAGCAGACACATCTCTAGAACAACTGTTAAGAGGAGACTGTGTGAATCAGGCCTTCATGCTAGAATATCTGCTAGGAAACCACTGCTAAGGACAGACAACAAGCAGAAGAGACGCGTTTGGGCTAAAGAACACAATAAAGAACACAAGAAAGAACACAATAAAGAACACAATAAAGAACACTCGCTGAATGAGAAGGGGTGTCCAAACTTTTGGTCTGTACTGTATATATACATAATTCTCTAATTGTGTTTAAAAATTCAGTTTTCTTCACAAACTTTTCTTAAAACAAGCCAAGTTCAAGTTTGAAAATTAGACCAGTGAGAATACTCACATTTCTGAAAGTGTACAAAACTCTCTCATTTTTAAGCTAATGTCTTTATTCCTGGAGCATTCAGCTAAATAATTTACAATAAACACATGTTATTTAATAAGCCACAAGAGACAATCTGCTACAGCAACTGAACTGGTTCCTGTTTAGAAAACTAGAAAGTCATTGAACTGCACGCAGACCGTGGTCCGGCAGTTGACAACCCCTGGAAATATGCATACTGTAGACAATCTATCCACTGAGCTCATGCTCCAAGTAATCTTTAATCAAAAAACAGTCATCTTTTGTGTTGCTTTTGCATAAAAAAAAAAAAATATATCCCCAAAGTCTGACCTCACCACAAAATCCACAATTCCCAATTTGATCTTTGTGATTTGAAAAGCTATCGCATGCATATTAATAAATTTGGTCGAGCCGTTCTTGCGTCCCTTGCCTCCATGCTACAGTGATCTACTGTTTTAATATCACGGCATAAAGGGATTTGCTCCCACATATCACTTCAGTGCCGCGGTACAGTAAATGGCTCGGTGACAAACGTGTCCATATTGAAAGCATATTTCAAATAAATTAGTCAAAGTGCTGCATTACTTTACAGCATGCATAGAGTACAGTACAAGTAGAAAGCGAGAAACGATTCTTCGCCCGACATTCACACAACAGCCGTATCTAATGGCGGACGTCCAGAATGCCGAGACCGGCTGAATAATAGATCCGATGCAATTTCTCTTGGAATAGCTCCACCGGTGGCCTGAAAAGTGTGTGGTAATAAGCTGGAAATTACCTAGTGGCTCATCCTTATCTCTAAATGAGCTGAGAGGCATCACTGAGGAGGTTCGAGGTGTTTTAGTGAGGGGTGTACTGCAAGGTTGAAAGCTGGGAACATTGCTACAAAATGTATAGAAGTAATAATTCAATGTGACTGCAGAAATTTTACAAGCCATAATGATGGAGCGCTACATATAAATGAAGAAATGTCTTCAAGACCATAACCAATCCCTCATAGATATGCTGAAAGGGACGGAAAAAAAAAAAATCCCTCCCATGAAGATCACACAGCTCCAGGAACCCCCTCAGTGAAATGTGTGATGTCATGAGCAGACGTTTTTTTTTTTTTTTTTTTTCCGGGTTGACCCAACATGGCCCAGAGAAATGAAAAGCATGTGCAGAAGCACTGAGTGGTCTAATAATTGACAGCGCCGCTTTGAAATGCTGATTATGCAGAACCAATGCTGTCCTGCTGACTGCGCACATGCTCTTACATGAAGGTTTAGATCAGAGCGATGACCTTCCCAGCAGGGAGACGTGACCTCGTGCTGTGTCGAAAGTGGGGCAGGAGATACTCCAGAGAAACTCAAACAGCCCTGCAAAAGAAAGTCCCAGGCTTTATTTTTCTAGACTAAATGACTCAATGTAGTTCGGCTAAAGAATGCAAATGCTGTGGGTCTGTGACTAGGATGTGGGGTGCTGTAGGTCACCACAGTTATAACATACGAGACCAAAATATTGTTTGGTGGTCATTTGGATCGGTATAGTTCAGTAATCAACAATAAACAAAGTGCAAGACATGACAACACATACATAAATCACATTTATCTGAAAGTAAATGAAAAAAAAAAAAAAAAAAAGAAGAAGAGAGAGAGACAGACTAAGCGGCAGCAGCGGTAGTGATTGGAGCTGATGTATAACAGTAATTACATACAGTTACAGAGCGAGGCATTTCAGTTTGGGAGAAAAAACAGTGATAGAGAGCCGGGATAGGACCAGATCTTAAAATAACACAATTAGAGTTGGGGGGTCGGGGTGGCGGGAGTGGGGGTTTAATACGGTTTGATCAAAAAATGAGCAATTTAAATTAATTGACAACAATTAACCATTTTGCTAGTGAGTGCAAATTGCAAGAAATTAACTTGGCACTATTCCTAATGCTGATGTTAGGGTTAATGCTAAGCTCCCCGTGAGCAGTTCTACCCTAGAAATAAACAGCAAAATCCAATAATGTCAAGAGTGTAGGCCTCTAAAAAGCTTCCAGAACATGTTATTTGTAAATAAAAATAAATAAATTCATTAAAAATAAATGTAAAAACAAAATCTGCAAAATCTAAATCTAATTCCTTTGTTCGATTTCCTTTAGCTTTGATCAAGGCACACATGCACTATGGCCTGGTTTCAATACCCCTTATGCAACATTTATTTTCATCCAGAGTTGCATTAACATTTGGCTGAGAACTTGAACTGATGATGGAAGAGTTGAACTGCTCCATATACCAATAACTGTCAGGGAAGATCCTGGAATACGGACGTGCTAGCAGAGACGAATAAAACTCCATAGATGTGATAACCTGGTCATCCAGTACAAGCAGGTTACCAACTGACTTCATTTTATTGCCACATAATGTTGCTGAGTCTGGACCTGAGCGACTGAAGCAACCCCAGATCATAACACTGTCTCCAGAGGCTTGTACAGTGGACACTATGCATGATGGCTGCATCGAGTCCCTTCTGTGGTGCGCACATCACTCTGGAATAGGCTCATCAGACCCCATGACCCTTGTCTAGTGCTCCCTTCCATTGATCTTCATGCTCCCTAGCAAATTGAAGCCCTTTTCTCTGATTAGTCTCACTAACAAGTGCCTTTCTTATGGCCACACAGATGTTTAGTCCCAATCCTGTGAAGTCTTGTAACATTGTTGGAGTGGAATCATGGAAACACTCTTACTTTCACTATAAGGCATCGCTCTGATTTCTATTGATGTTTTATTATACTTCAACAAGGGTTTAAATGATCTCCAGTCACTGTCATTTATGATGTTTTTGCCCTATTTATTCCATGAAATTGATGGTTCAGCACTATCCTTCCAAGTTATCCAGGTGTTAGAGAGTTTTAGACCAATTTCAAGCATTTCAGCAATCACCAGTCTAGCAATTGGCTTTTTTGAAATGGAGTACCATCTTTTCCATGACCACTGTACTGTATATGTTTTCTGACCTTTTTTTTTTTTAATCTTTAAAAAACAAACTTGATTTCATGGTTATTCAAAACGTTAAAATTCCATTTTTTTTTTAAATAAAGCAGAATTTAAGATTTCAATGTATCAATCATTTGTCTGTGTGATCATTGATGATGATGATGATGATGATGATGATGACAATGATGATTTTAAATACTTTTTAAAAAAACAAAAGTTCAACCAGCCTACCTCAGATATCAGATACACTGTTAATTTCAACACCACCTACTTTGTATGTACTGTATTTAATGTACATACTCAATAATATGCAAACAATAGAAAATACATACCTACAATACCATTCTTCTTGTAATTGTTTCCTGTGCTGGCTCTTTGCTGTGGTTAGATTTGATCTTGCATGGTAATATTAATTCCTGAAAAAGTCATTCGTTAAAGAAGAAAATCAAAAATAGAATTTCTTCACAATACTAGAGAAAAAACTCGTAAACTGGATTATGTACTGATCCAGCTTCGCTGGTTCCCCGAAACATCCCCGGCTCCTCTTCCGGCACCAGCACCCATGTCGATAGGAAAGAGGTAAAAGTCAGAGGATGCTACAGAACTCGTGATCGGTAAATGGTGCCACGTTAATGAAGTTTAAGTGTAACAGAAGTTCCACAAGTTTCCTGATTCACTTATGGCCTGCCAGGATAGTGCCCTTATCAGGTTACATATGATATTGATGTACTTTAGAATACTTATTGTATTAATATAAAAACGCTATGCAGCGTACATTTTTCCCTAGTTGAAGGGAGTTGTCCTTGATCCAAACCCGTTCGAACCAATCCCGTCTCATTTCCCTCACACCAGTGAAGCTACCCGCCTTCATCTCTCATTTCATGTAATTGTAACTTGACAGGAGATGTGTTAAGCCTTGACCTCAGTGTTTTAAACCTTGTGATCTTTTGAATGATTAATATCCCCCCCCCCCCCNCGAAAAAAAAAAGAAAGAATGTTTCTCAGACTTGAACATTGTGTGATAATGAGGCACTTATTTTTTCTATCACTTTAGGTTTCAGGGCTTCTGCCTGAGGTGCAAAATGCCATAATGAGAGCTCGGATTGTACAGTATCTGTGTCTCAGACCACAGTTTTCACTCAAAAAGAGGAAACGAACATATTCGGGTGTCATTATAGCACTTTGTGCTTACAGTATACACCGATTCGGTAGAACTAACGATAGGACATCTTGAGTATTCACAGTATGCGCTGGAGAAATCAGCTTATTTCTTTGACTGGTTTTGATCCTGGGAACTTTCTGTAACGATGCGGGTCCCTCCGTGCAGGGGACAGAGCCGCGGGAAAACATCCTGCACTCTTCAGAACAGGCAGAGCTGCGGCCTTCTACATGCACGGTTGCCAGGCGACAGCGCCGTACGCGCAATCAGTGTGAACAACTGTGCACTTTGTGTGATCATTTAGGTAGGAACGGGTAAGGTACCAGGACCAAAGATGAGCGCAGAAGATTGAAGACAAAGGCTAAAGACCCAGCCCAGTCTTCCTAAGAAACCGGTGAACTTCAAAGAGAGAGAGCGGCAAGCCAGCAGTCAAGCGAGTGCTCTCGATCTAAGCTGAAAGTGAAAAAAAAACATAAAAATCCTCGGTAAGGGCGAATGGTTTTTTTATTTCATTTTCCAGAGCCCCGTTTGGTCTAAAGAAGACGACAGAGCTCTGTTAGTTTTTTTATTGTTTCCTTTTTAATTTCCAATTAAGAATCCCACAGTGTATCCATGCATGACATACAGTAAGCCCTTTCCCGGACTTCTATTTCGTCGACCTCCTCAGAATCCCTGTGCAAGGGCTCTTATAAAAATTCTTACATCTCGTGCAGCAGAGAGCTTTCTACATGTTTTCATTCATTTTCTGCTGAGGATTTTCACTACACTTTTAGCACATCAGTGCTTTAGCTCAGATGCATATAAGGAGGTGCTTGTGTAATGATAAAGACTGTCCTGTTGCTCATCCCTGGACTCTTTTCTACACCTTTACACCGTATTGGTTTATACTGTAGTTTCACTGTCATCCAGTGTCACCCCAAGAGGATTTGTTCTCTTTAGTGTCCAAAAGTTTCTTCCTTGTATATACTCAAGAAACTCAACTTTTTTTTTCTTTTTTTTTTATATTCTGGGTATTGTCACATGTGGCAGTGGTGGATCAGTGTGCTAAGGTTCTGTGTTACTGATCAGAAGGGCAGCAGTTCAAGCCCCAGTTTTACCAAGTTGACTCTTTTGGACCCTTGAGCAAGGCCCTTAACCCTGTCCCTACCTCCAGGGGTATCCAGCAGTATCATGGATGAGCCTGTGCTTTGACCCCAGTCTCCTAACATACTGTAGCTGGGATATGTGAAGAATAAAGAATTTCACTGTGCAGTAATGTATATGTGATGAATAAAGGCTGAAATTAAACTTCTTTCTAGGGATCTAAATCTCCATTCAGATTTCTAGACAGCTACTTTATAATGATTGTTAAAAATGCACATTAAATAAATTAAACTTTAAAAAAAAAGAGATATATTTATAATTCTCATTTGAAATTATGATGGAATCATGTTAATCAGGTTTTACTTTTATATTTGAGTATTTGTTTATATTAGAGTATGTACTATAAAAGAAATTGAGTGTAAAATAGTAAAATAGTGTAATAGATGTTGACTGTGTCTGATTATATGATTACGATCTTCTAAAGATAGCTCTGTGATTAAAGGAAATTACTTTCCTTACATCATCTACTGTATCAAGATGCACAACAAGCTTACATAAACAAACATTTTGAGCTTGACATAATGAGGATATTTTTGTCCATTAACATGACGTGTTTGCATTTTGTCATTGTCACTACTGTACTTGTAACTTTCCTGTAAGTGTATTTATTCATTTATGTATTTATTTTGATGGATGAGCATGGTAGAAGCTGTTATAGATTGGCACCCTGTGCAGGGTGTTCCCCTGCCTCATGCCCTAAGTGACAGGGGCACTGTGGTAGCTTAGTGGTAGCTGATTGGAAGTTTGGTGGTTCGAGTCCCGGTTTCACCAGGTTGCCATTATTGGTCCCTTGAGTTACTGATCGGAAGGTCGTCGGTTCAAATCCCAGCTCTTCCAAGTTGCCATTGTTGGGTCCTTGAGTTACTGATCAGAAAGAACCATTGTGGGTTCCTTGAGTTACTGATCGGAAGGTCATCGGTTCGCATCCCAGCGTCTCCAGGTTGCCATTGTTGGTTCCTTCAGTGGCACCAACTCCACCAGGTTGCCATTGTTGGTCCCTTGAGTTACTGATCGGAAGGTCGTCGGTTCAAGTCCCAGCTACTTCAGGTTACCATTATTGGTTCCTTGAGTTACTGATCGGAAGGAACCATTGTTGGTCCCTTGAGTTACTGATCGGAAGTTCGTCGGTTCGAGTCCCAGCTCCTCCAGGTTGCCACTGTTGGTTCCTTGAGTTACTGATCGGAAGGTTATCGGTTCGCGTCCCAGTTCCTCCAGGTTGCCATTGTTGGTCCCTTGAGCAGGACCCATAACCCTATCTGCTGTATTCTTGACTGACCCTGTGCTTTGATCCCAGTTATGTTGGGACATGAGACGAAAGAAATCAAGACTTAACTAAACTAAGTCTCCTGGGATGGGCTCCAGGCCCCCTGCGACCCTATATACAGGATAAAGCAGTATAGGTGATTATGATGAGTACAATAAAATAAAATCGGAGCATTCTTATTAGGATAAAGTATACTTTTATTTTATTTATTGATTTTACTTACATATATTCTTATGAGAACTGTGTTTGGTTACAGTACAATTAAATCCACTGTTATGCTTTTAAATATTGCTAATACATTACTTTATGATATGCAATTTTAAAGCTCATTCCATAAGTTTGCTTTGCGACTCTCGTTTCGAAATGCCCCACAAATACAAATGAATTTAAATGAACTTCATACAGACTCCTGACTCTCGCTGTGGTCTGGACAGAGTCAGCCAGCACCATGACACCAGCACAAGGTCATCAGCAGAAGACTCATTCATCAGCAAAGCCTGATTAGAAATATTGACAGATGAAGAACCACAGAGAGGAACCAGGCAGGAAGTGACACGAAGCTCTTCCGTGGTGAAAAACAGCCATGACAACTACAGAGAGCATGGATTAAAAGCCATGATGATAAAACCACCCATCACTGGAGATGATACAAGACACATGAGTGACCATAGAGAGCTTTCCTTTTTTTTTTTTTAGGACAATGTCGGTCAATGTCGGCTATAGAGACAACGGTCGACGTTGTGGAACGAAAAAGGAGCAATCATTGTCTTTTTCTCAGTCTTTTGTTTCTCTCCAGGGATGGGTGGAATTCGTCCCGTGAGAGAGGGAGGTCCGAGTGCATTATTCATTTAGATGACCCGCTGACCCCTTGGTTCAGGAAAGAGCTGGCAGTCTTACGGGGGAATGATGGATGGTCCATAATGTGTGGAGCTTCATGTGTGATTTATAGCGAGGTTGTAGTATTCGCAGTTATCCTTCTACAATAGAACACTAATACATATTTCATCCAATCACTAGCTCTGATCTTTTTTTATTTCTGTCTGTATCTCAGTGGGAGAATGATTCCAAAAAAAAGTTGATCCATCATTGAGCAAAAATACCTCCTGAGAGTTGCTCAAGACTTGATATTGAACCATGTGTGTGTGTGTGTGTGTGTGTGTGTGTGACTTGTTTGAGCAAGTAGTAATGTCTTCGTATGACAGCTATGTGTTCTGTACATCTTATCACGTTCTACAGTCCCCGGAGGCAAAGGGTTCGCGCACATTCCTCACGTCTGTATGGAAAAGTGCAGGTTTCAGAGAGAACAGTGAACTCGATTACATAATAGCCTGTTGGAACAAGTTAGGACGGTGTTGCCTTTAGGGTTCATGCCCCAGAATTATCAGCTATTTCTGTGATCCAGCTCACTCGTACTTTCTCACCTCCACACTCTCTCGATCCTGTCAGCATTACTATTCCTTCCTTGTCTACTTGTCTTGAGCACGAAAACACGGAGGCGGCTGTGTACTTTTATACGTGTGTCTTCTTTTAGGAACAAAAGCGGGAGGGGGGAAAAAAATCCCACTTTCCATTGCCTTTAATTCACCTAATTTAGACAACTGTTTAGTTCAAAAAGCAATAAAGAAATAGATGTGTAAGTGATATAGACAGAGTTGTTCAGCTTAAAGGAGATGTTTGCAAAGCAAACAGGATTAAAGGCATATTTCTTGCCTCTGGCTCAGTGTGCTAAAACACAGGCCGGTTGTTTGGACAGCAGAGCTCAGTGGGTGGGAAGTACTATCGAAACCAGATTTAGGAGTCTGTATCCTGTGAGCTCTTTGATTTCTTAAACTCCTCCCCCCGGCTCAGCGCATCACAACCGCTCCGCAAAATCATGACATAACATTATTGACAAATTAACCATTAATAAAACAATTTTAAGATTGACTTAAGTTAATAACATGACTGAATAGAATACTGCTTGTTTTATACATTATCTTGAAGAAGACTTCAAGCTCCTTCCAAATGAAGCAATGACGTTAAATTTTATATATAGAAGGGCTGTTCAAGTCAAACTGGGACTTTTGACAAACTAACTATTTCTCTATATAATTTTCTGCTACACTAATGCACTTATCCCCGTGTTTCACTAGTGCTTGGATACCTTTCTCAGTACACTGGAGATATGATCAGACTGCCTGCTTCACGTCTGAAACCCGGCCTCCCAGGAACTCCTTTAATGGCCCAAACATGTGGAAATGACATGGAGCGAGGTGAGGACTGTACAGGTGATGTAGCAATAACTTCCAGTCGAGTTCCTATAATGTGCAAGTGGTGTTGGTGAATGATTGTGTGCAACGTTCACACATTCAGATGCGTCTCTTTCCCAAGTTGGGAAATATAGATTTTTCCCATAGATTTTTAAGAATCAGATGTTCCACTAGCTGGTTGTTAACAGGAACGACTGCAATGGGCTTTCATGGACGTACAGCCTTGATGTTTGCCCCAGTCAAATGTTTAAGTGCAGCTAAGAGTCTCATCACCGTACTGTGCTTGAAGTCTTCTGTAAATGTCAATCATTTTTACCCCTGCATTCAAGAGGAACGGCGCACGTCCCAGTTTGACTTGAACACACCACATATAAACGCTAAAATCCTGGTTTCTTCTATATAAAGTCTGCTTGATTTTGCTCTATCACCCCAAATACACTTAGTATAAATGTGAAATGAAATTGTAATCAAACTGTTTTCTTCAAAACTATTATTTAAAATATATTAACACATTTCAGAAATTGTGATTCCAATCTGTATTTGGAATTTCTACATGTTCAGAATTGGTGTATTTGTAGTTCATAGAGGCTATTTTAATATTTAAAAAGTTTGGAATTAGTTTTTTAAATTTTTAATTTATATTTTTAAATAATAAATAAAAGATACTCCAGTGTACGATTCTGTCAACAAATTTACAGTTAAAGAATGAATTTAATTCAAACATTAAAGGAAAATTTCAAATACCTGCAAAAATACCAGAATTTAATATACAGTGGAACCTCGGATTGCGAGTAATACGGTTTGCGAGTGTTCCGCAAGACGAGCAAGGATTTTTAATAAATTCTGAACTGGAAACCGAGCGAAAGTCTTGGTTTACGAGTTCCGAGTATCAAGTATCATGCATGCGCCTCTTATTTTGACACCAAGTGTCACATGAAGTGTCACAAGTGTCACATAATCGTCTCCCCTGCTGGGTGCTTGTCTCTTACTGCTATAATCAACGTGCCCCTCTCTGTTTCAGCGTTTCTCCTATATGTGTGCGCACGCGTAATTTGACACCGACACACACACCGACATACGCACACACACTCTCTCGCTTTTACACCCCCCTACCCGGCTTCACACACACACACAGAAAACTCTGCTCTGTCGCGATTCTTTTTAAATATATATTTTTTTACTTTACAGCAGTGATTCCGTTAGTATGCGCTCACGCGAGTGTCATTAGAGAGCTTTTTTCCCAGTTAAAAAAGTGTTTCCGTTGTATGTGTGTTTGTTGTGAAACTTGAAAAGCGAGGTGGGGGGAGGCAGGAGTAGTTTTACTGTGTAAGACGAAGCGAGGGAAGGGGCTAATTCCACACACACACACACACACACACACACACACACACACACACACACACACACACAGCGTCTGCGCACACAAATGGAAACACTTATCTATCGGGATTTATTCATATATTTTTTTAAAGGTAAAATGCAGGTTAATTTTGTTTATTTTTACTTTATATATTGTATTAATTATTTTTATGGATTTATTGTTTTGTAATTTGAGTTTTTATTATTTGTTATGGGAAAATTTGATTTGGTTAATGATTGTTTTGGAATATGAGCCTGCTTCCGAGATGAATTATGCTCGTAATCCAAGGTTCCACTGTATATATGTATTTAAAAGTATAT
>QMIH01000358.1:288788-314526 GCA_003987875.1 Clarias batrachus | reverse complement strand
ATATAATACACTTTCACTCTCTATAATCAGACCATAAAGGTACATTGTGTACAAAGTACATTGAGTACGTTACCAAGGGAAACCCCATCATCAATGCAGGGTTGCTAAATTCAGGTCATGTGACCACACTGACATAAAAAGGGAATCCCTTTATTTTTGTTGACTCGGTCACCACTGTATGTGTTTCCATGGCGATATATGTTTAGGCCAAAACACCCCGGGTTCCACGAACGACACTATCATTTACTGATGTCTATTTTTACATTTTACAGGAAGGGCCCTGTGCAAGTGAGTATGTGTCAGTGTGTGTGTGTGTGTGTGTGTGTGTGGAAAGCATTGCTCAGATTCTTACTCTGATTGGTTAGCAGCGGCTGATGACTCAGAGGCGGGCGCTGAGGTTACGTGCCCTAGCAACGGGGCCCAAGCAAATAAACACACTCTTTGAATGTCGGCTTGCCCTAGATGCTGGATTCTTCATGATGATCGTACACACATGCAGATTTTTTTTCATTATTGGATTGTGGTTGAAATGTGGGCAACTGAGATGTCAGAAAATGATTATATTTGTAATGTACAGTGTATACCTACAACATGTGCTGTTCTTTATTAAAAAATAAATGAATAAAACACTGTAATCATTGGCCAGTCACTGTGATATAAGGGGAATAACTCACTCTGGATTGATTGTAGGTCAGCGTGGCCCATCGTGTGTTATTCCCGTCTCAAACAGTTGTTAGAACCTGTCTCTCAGCCTCACCTGCAAATCCATATTAATACAGTACCTGTTTATTTTATTTATTGTGTAATTTGTGTTAGTCATAGATGTAATAAATATTAGTTGATGCAATTGATGACTAATGTCTATTTATACAGATTACTGGATAGTGTATGTGTGTGTGTGTGTGTGTGTGTGTGTGTGTGCGTGTGCGTGTGCGAGTGTGTGTGTGTGTGTGTGTGTGTGTGTGTGTGTGTGTCCGAGTGTGTGTGTGTGTGTGTGTGTGTGTGTGTGTGTGTGTCTGTGTGTTACAAAATTACCATTTATTCATATTCAGACAACTCCCAAGCAAATTATAATTGCTCTGATATTTACTGTTGATTAATAAAAATTTGGTTTATATTAGATATTAGGTTTCATTAATCATTGTGGATTTACATTAAGATGTTTTAAAAAAGTGTCTTATTTTATTTATTTATTTACTTATTTATTTAAATTACTCATCAGGTCCTAGCTACAGTAGTTTGTCCACATTGCAGACATTATTAATCGTGTGTGAATTGTTTGGTTTGGTGTTGAGTAGCATCACGTTCTTCTTTCTGATCTGTCGATGAACTCACTTATTGTAAAGGAATACAGTACTGTGCAAAAGGACATTGAGTACGTTACCAAGGGAAAGCCCATCATCAGTGCAGGGTTGCTAAATTCGGATCATGTGACCACACTGACATAAAAAGGGAATCCCTTTATTTGAGCCACCCCTCTTTCTTTTAAAAATATTTTGTTTCTAAAGAGTCAGACTTTCTTGTATCTTAATATAGTTTGGAGGGTTAGTTCTCCACACTGCCTTAAAGCAATGTTTGGCACTCTTTTGTCACTCACACAAACACACACATACACACACACACACACACACACACACACACACACACACACACACACCACTACAGGCCAGACCCACTAATCAGCCTACAATGCATGTTTTTGTGTACCTGGTGGATTCCTCTAAAGCACAGCTACAGTAAAGCTTAGAAACTCTACATGCAGTAGGGTAGACAGGGGTTTCTTGTCACATGGATTAGTTATTAGTTATATTTCCACAACGAGAGACTGCTACTTAAAGTGGAATACTAGTTTTCTACCTTTACATTGTCTGATGTCATATCCTGTCTGGGAAAAGCAAAGCACTGTTAACATTCAATTAACAATCAACCAATTAACATTCAAAAGTTAAAACAAATATCTTGACTTTTTTTTTTTTTGTAATTATATTCTTCTATTTTTCAATTGTAATAACTAATAACTGTAATAAACTACATTTGGACTGTTGTTAGAGGAGAGAATAAGGTGTCTTGTTATGCTTCAGTTAATGTTCTAATTTAAGCTAACTTTAAGATAACGCTAACATTAGCAAAGATGGCGGCTTGCATAAAATTGTCTCAGTCGTTTTGGAGTAAGTTGTCAAATGTTGCCTAGTGCCATATCCACCCATCAATCATCTCCAGAGGAGAAAAAAAACAAAAAAAACAAAAAAAACAAGAAAAGTCTCACTGACACTCCAGTAAAGGAGGCGCTTGAGTCTGAAAGGCAGGCACAAGGTGAAAAGTGTCTCCTTCAAAGGAAATGCAGGACAACCAAATCTGACAAACAAAAGAAGCAAAAGCCAGGCAAGAAGCGGAAGGCAGGTATAAGAGGAGACGTGTCTGACTGGTGAGGTTTGACACATGGTTTGAGATTCATTAGAATGTTTGACAGGTTTCATCTCAAGGTTTGACTGAAATTATTTTCCAGTTGCAGTTGGTATTGATTTAAAGGTCACGTTCCAGGATTTCTTCAAGTTCAGTGATTAAATCGAGCTTTTTTTTCCCTGTAGTTAAATTTCATTTTTGAATTTGAAGTAAAAATAAATAAATAAATAAATAAATAAATAAATAAATAAATAAATCACACAACATTAAATTGGTTCTTGTTTTATATGTTGCAACATCCAGTGTGACGTCTAACCGTCTTACCCCCACATAATGTGACAACTTACCCAGTGATGGGGGAGCATGCCCCCTTCACACTCACTATTTAAATGCTTATAACGCTGTAACAATAATGTACTGAAACTTGATATGAAAATGAAATAAATACAAAATATGTGTTATTTTATGTGGTATGTATTGATCCCATAAAGCTATATAAAATAATGTGAAAAGTGTGACAATATGCCCCGGTCTCGGCTACTCTGCAATAGTCTTGAGCCACCCCTCACTTATTTCAATTTCGGGAAGTCTTGAGGAACAGTTCTGGTGATGCTGAATGCTGAGATCGCTGCTGAGATTGTTACATAAACAATCATTTCTTTAGGCACTTTGCAGCCTGTCAGAGTCCAACATTTGTTAAGTTCCCATTTTATTAATTTAATCTACATATGTTAATTACTTTAATATAATGAGATTAATGGGCTCAAGAACATTGCACAGTACTGTTTGTTATGGTTTCTATGGTAACAGCCAAAGTCTCAAATGACAGCAATTTGTCCCATTCGAAAGTGACGCTGTGAAACTTCTATTTTTTGACATGTGACGGCCATCAGGACAGAAGAGGATGTGTTTTCTCTGTAACAATCTGTACATTTTTTTTCTTTTTACTGTAACTTACACAGAAATTTAAGAACATTAAAATGCTGTACAAGTATATACAAAGTATGATGCTGTTTAATGAACAAAAAGTTGTAATTGTTCGCAAATTGTTGTAGCGTAAATGGAATAAAGAGTGATAGCAGTGACTCAGCTTTGCTCGATTGTTGAATGTTTTTCCTTCAAAAGTGCATTCTGGAGAGATTTATTCTTTACTAACGCCTTAACACACAGAGGTCACTGGTCATGCCTGTGTGATTAAGTTGCGGAACAAATGATGTCATTCTGAGCAGTATGGGTGAACTTTGCTGAACATGTTTAGTGAAGTGTTGCTAAACTGTGTTAAATTTAGGAAGTTAAAGTTGATGTAAATATGATCTCATGTTTATTTTTGATTATTTTACTGGAACTGGAATTGTCGTTTCCATCGGATTTAATATCTTTGCTTTTTTTAATTATGCGTAAGGACACATACATAAAAAAAAAGTTATTTGAAACTTTAGTTTCTGAATCTTAGGGGTATTATGTGTGTGTGTGTGTGTGTGCGTGTGCGTGTGTGTGTGCGTGTGTGTGTGTGTTGGCATGCATAAATACATGACATAATCCTGCTTTCCTTTTTAGGGACATCTTGAGTTTCAGCTGATTGTGATATTCAGTGTTTATTGTTTGTTTGTTTGTCTGCTAGTTTGTTTGTTTTTTCAAAGTACTTTACAGGTAAACTCTTTCACACAAAAATCACTCGCATATAATAAATACAATAAGGTATAAAGTATAAATCAGTCAGACAAGAAGGGAAAAAAGTCTCTTTATATGTAAACACGTGCAGTACCGGATTTGATACGTGATATGTTCTCTCAGATATCCTTTTTTTGTTGTTGTTGTTGTTGCAGGTATTAGTATGATACTGATTCTGACACCGATACTGGATTTTGGATCAGTGCCATCTTTAGTGTTTTCGGTGGTCTAGTGAGTTTATGTACTGTACACCGATCAGCCATAACACTATGACCAGCCTTATGACAAAACAGCCTTGAGACCTGAGGACCCCACTAGTCCTCTAAAGGTGTGCTGTGGTATCTGGTACCAAGCTGTCATTAGGAGATCCTTTAAGCCCTGTACGTTTTGAGATTCTGTGTGTTGTTGTGTTTCCTCAAAGCATACTTGAATCTTTTTTGCACATCATCATCACAGCACAACATCTGCTGACAGAGGCCAATGCCATTATGCAACACCGTTTTCATAAAGAGATGTACTTTGGTCCATATGTACAGTATACCAATGAGCCTGTCAGTGCTTCACCAGTTTCCTAGGTGCAGGTTTGAAGTTGATATGTCCCAGTTGACATCAGCATTTGGCCCTTGTCAAAGTCATGCAAATGCTGAGTCAGCCACTTCCAGCCACCATTCTAATAAATAATCAATGTTATTCACTTCAGCTATTAGTGATCATAATGTTAAGTGAAAGGCATAATGATAAATGAAAAATCTACATAAGAATTGTTTGTTAACACAATGTATTATCTGTTAAAATGATTCTAATGGTGATCGAGGGAACTAAAATGGCAGCAATGTCTCGCCATATAACATTTCTAATCTGGAGACACGAGAGATTTAAAGTTACGCACTTTGAATGCATTTTTAATTTGAATGAAGCATTAATTAGCTTTTAGTTTTTTATATGATCTAATGAGATGAATCTCGCATCTGAAAGCAGGATTACTGGCGTCCTCGGCAAACTCACACGCAGCCCTGCGGACTTGTCTGAAATCAGTGAATCGGCTTTTTTGTTGCAGTATTTCGAGTGTTTTAATTCCACATGATCCGTCCAACCCCAACCGCAACAGCACTTTGAAGGCCGCGTGTCCATGTTTTCGGCATATCACATGTGCATTCATGTGGTGGAGAACGAGACGGGGGACTCCTTTCATTTTCATCACGTGTGTGTGTGTGTGTGTGTGTGTGTGTGTGTTTGATCTCTATGGTGACGGCAATGACTGAATGGTTGTGCCCTTGGTGAGGAAGTGTGCAGAGGAACTATTTGTTCTCTCTCTTTCCCTCTCGTTGTCATCGGTACACACACACAAAAAAAAACATCAGTCCTGCTGTTGTAAATACAAAAGTCAAAAAAAAAAAAGAAAAAAGAAAAAGTTTTTACCTCAAAACATCCTCGGCGCATGCTCGGTTCACTGGAGTCTGTGAGAAAGAGAGAAGGACACGCAGAACACCCTGTTTTAAACATTTTCATTAAGTAAAGGTAAAAAAAAAATTACAAATTGCTTTTCTTAAATTGCTCTATGAAGCGTTTGGGATTTTTTAGAAACCACCCCATGACTTCCTATGGCTGTTTAAAAAGTAATGAGACAGAATAAAAAAGCACTCAAGTTAATAGCCTTGAAAAAATTGTGCCCGGGCCATTTGTCAGCTCTTCCAGGAAGCGGCATATGTTAAAGAATGTGCGCACGTTGCGCAGCCTTTAACATAATGCTCATATCCATTTGATAACTTAATTGTGGCTTTCTTGAGTAAAACTGCATCTCAGAACGTCCTGGAGACGGTGGATGGAGAGAAACTTTTTTAACAATATACTTGTGTGTGTGTGTGTGTGTTTAAGATTTAAGCATTTCTGTTGAGAAATTTGAAACAGGTGTACAAAGTGTTCCCTACTTTTTTTTTTTTTTGTGTGTGTGATCAACGCTTGGTAGAACAACGGGATTAATGTGCCATAAAGCGAACAGAACAGAACAGAACACAAGAGAACAGAACGTGTAGGCAAACGATTCATATTTCAACAAAGTGACTTTAAAAAGCACATGGGTTTGGATAAACACTTACGCCCACAGGAGGTGGGGGTGGTGTGGGGGGGAGGTGGGGGTCCATGCCTTGGGGATGAATCATTAGGACATGCTTGAGTGGGGTGTGGTTTGTGTGTGTGTGTGTGTGTGTGTGTGTGTGTGTATGTCTATGTGTGTGAGCGTGGGACGCGGTACTAGGGATATCCCTCCATAGCTGTTTGTGGATATGACTCATAGACTCCATGCCTATCCTAGAAAGTACAGAATGTCCTGTTTATTTTACTTCAGGAAACCTATGTCAGGAAGCTCCCAATGCCTTATGTATCACGCCATACACACACACACACACACATACACACACACAATAACAGTAACAGTAACTCCTCCTGCTTTATTTTCCACTGGGTTACAATAACCTCGGAGTGTGTGTGTGTGTGAGTGTGTGTGTGTGTGTGTGCGTGTGTGTGTGTGTGTGTGTGTGTGTGTGTGCGTGTGCGTGTGCGCGTGTGCGTGTGTGTGCGTGCATTGAACTCAGGCCACAGATCTAACCCCAGCATTTTTCCTAACATAACAATAACACAATAAGAACAAGGCATACTCTACTTTTAATCCATTCATTGTTACATTTAAAGGTCCCATATTTTACTATTTCTTTAACAACAGGTCTCAGAGCTCCTGTAAAGTGTGTGTGTGTATGTGTCTTAATGCTCCAGCTGAAATACCACTCACAGAATGCAATTTATTTTCATATCTTAACCTTCCTTCATTTCACTCCATCATTTCAGTGTCTGAAAGCAGAGAACTCCTCCAGAGTACAGCAGAGCTGAGCAACAAGTCGGGGAGGGGCTTTTCATATATGAGGTCATAATAAGGGAGACATTTAATTGGCAATACTTAAACAGAAAAAAAAAACCTCACATTTTTTTATACACATACACCAGATAGCCATCTGAATGTCTAAAATGTCTAAAAATAATAATTTGCATAATATGTCCCCTTTAATGGATTTGTTCCTGTTATTGCTTACAATTAAGCAGCTTTTCATAATTGCTCCCTTACCGACCTTTCTGGAAAAACCAAGACAAAAAGTACAAAAAGGGATATATATACAGTATATATATGAATTTGTTTTTACTCTTGTAAGAGCCTGTCCACACGGAGACGCGTTTCGCTGTATACATATAAATGTTTTATCGTATTGGCGTTTCATCCACACGGATCCGGCGTTTTAGGAGACTGAAACCGCTATTTTTTGAAACCGGGTCCCAAAGTGGATAAATCTGAAAACGACACCCTTGCGGTTTCGTGTGTACAGCCAATCCGTATATTTTGTGAAACGATGATGTCATGTGCATGCTCAAAGTCTTTTTCTCCGTGTATAGTGTATCTCTATGGCAGAATTACAGCGCCCCATACTGGTCTGGCATATATATATATACTACACCGTTTTCAGTGGTTTCGTGTGTACGCAGATATTTCTTGAGACGACGTTGAACAAGGAAAAAAATGATCGGATAGGGAACGCACTGGCTTCGTGTGGACGAAGCCTTAGTGTTTTATCTTTGTTACATTTTAACATTTATTTGATCATCTGTATCATTTAAGTGTAACAAATAGGTAAAAAAATGAGGAAGGGGCAAATACTTTTAATGACACTGCATGGATACATTTATTAGTCAAATGTTAAGTGGAACATCTGTTAACAACATTTTTTTTTTTTAAAACCTGGGGAGTCACACTGAGATCAAGCAACCTTTTTGCTATGACTGGAACTGCAGCTGGACCTAAACTCTGAGCTGATGTGAATCAAGAATTTAACAGTGCTGTGGTCTAATGGATATTGAATGAACATTGGGGTATTTGTTAAATTGCACCATGACAGTATAATAGGTCTAGCTGGATGTCATCTCTCACTGAAATCCAGGTTATGCCGGGCCCGAGTTCTGGTCTAGTCACTGATCAGTGTATGAATAAAGGAACAAGATGTTACCTTTAAAAATAATTGTCCATTTAAAGTACATTACTCAATGTCTGCTTTGTTTTCTGACTAATTTCTGCATGCATTAATGCACTAATGTGACTCTTCCTTCACGCTCAGCATCATATGAAATAATAATACAATTAACCTAGAGTTCATTCATTTATTCATATTGAATTTTATTTAGTCCATAGTTTTCTGTAGACTCACATTGAAATTTGGCAATATTTTTCTGAATATGCAAAAATAGTGAATATATTTTTTCCCCATTCTCATTATGTTTTGCTTTATTACAGTATTTTTCCTTTTTCTTGTTTGTTTTTGTATTTCAAAATCTTTGTTGTGTATTTATTTGTGTATGTTCGACACTAATGCATTATCCCAGTGTTTCACAATTGCTTGGATACTATCAAGGTAAAAAGATTTCTCAGTACACCAGGGTCATGATTAGACTACCTGCTCCTGGTCTCATATATACTGGGTCTGGCCTCCCAGGAACTCCCAGTTTGAGGCTCCAAAGGTGGAAAGTTGTCAATCTTGTCAATCTTGTCAATCACGGCAGCACTAGCATGTATGCAGAAGATGGCATATTATATTTACATACTTAATGCTATCAACATGCGTAATCTTCAGTTTATGTCTTTGAAAGGGTAAATTGTCTGGAGTAAAACAAGTCCAAGTATGAGTTTCTCGAGTGTAAAGTTTGAAACACATTATATGAATGGCTTCCTCATTATAAAACTGCTCAAAGGATTGCTCACAAACTTTACCACTGATTAGGGGGAAAGTCGATCTTTCCGCTGACATGCAGATTAGCTGATTAAATAAATAAATAAATAAATTAGATGCATCAAAAGCTGTGATAAACAAGTTACAATGCATTAAAAAAAATGCATCACCACTCCCACTTTCTAACAATTAAGATGATGCAACGTGCTCAAAGAAAAAACACAAACTCTGTACAATTGGCTAGTTGAGTAGTCAGACCTTTCACAAACATGCTAATTGGTAGATTCTTATATAAAAATAATTATAAAATGCTATATGTAAGTATAGATTATACAGACCTTTAAAGAAGCTTTGGCTCTTTGTAAGCAAAATATGTAGAAATGATGGGTGGCTCAAGATTTAAGATACAAAGGTCAGATGTTCTGCAACATTTTTGCAAGAATATTGTCATCCGCATTGGAAAACCCATGAAGCTCCATGATGAAACTGGCTCTTATGAAGACTATCACAGGACAGCAAGACCAAAACTTACAGTATCTATGCTGCAGTGGAGAAGCTCATTTAGAGTCACCAGTTCCAAAAGATGTTGGACAAAACTATTTGCCAGGTGCAACATGCATTATTTAGTCTCAAAGCAAGTCTTTCAGTGACAATCCCCTTGGTATTAACCCATTCCTGAGTTACAAAATGAAAATGTATGCTTCTTATGGTACACCTTGTAATGATGAGGATGATGATGATGATGATGATGATGATGATTATTGTTATTATTATGCATTTGAAATTATTACTGACATTGTAATTCATCCCAAAGTAAAAAATAAATAAATAAATAAATAAATAAATAAATAAATAAATAAATAAATAAAAAAGTCAGCGTATGATCAACTTCATTCAATGGCACGTTGTAAAGGCAAACGTCATCCTATTGCTGTATGACACAAACATCCAGGATTGTAGAAAATTCCAACAGCTATAAAACTCACCTCGGGGGCATTTTATGGCTGTCTGGAGAGACATGAAAAAATGCGTACAGACATCCCAGTGATAAACTAATTCAATCTGAACAAAAGGGCTGTAGACTTTACCTTCAGTGGTTTGTAGCCATCACATGATAGATGGAAGCTACAGTAGCTGGTTTCTCTGATAATTGTGGAGAAAATGAAGTAAAATGCTTTATATCGTGCCAGGAACAACCCAGTATCCGAACACGGCTACCCATCATCGGTAAGTACACAGTATGCTAGTGTTTCTATTGTGGTAGGTCACATGACTGGATCAAATCATGGCCCTAGACAATATGCTTCCCTGGCAACATCCAGAACTCATAGTTCCGCATGGACGATGTACAAGTGAGCAAATCCCCCTGAAATGAATAGAGGCTAATGCTAATGACACTCTCCAGTCCTTATAATTACATTCATGATTTTTTCCCCCAACTGGCTTTCCTTTCTGAAGATCACAGAACATGATCAGTCTGTGATAAGCCTTTGGTGCTAACGTTTCTGGCTGCATAATGTGTGTGAGTTCCTGCTTTTTTAGCCTTTAGATATCAAGCCTATTCTGCTCACGTGAAGGAAAAATGCAGCACATCTTCACCAGAGCTAGACACCTACAGACAGAATGCCTGGCTTCTGTTTTACATCTGTTCCCCAAAGCACTCGCATGGCCCCAAAACGCACTCAAGTGCTAGCATTAATTGGTTTAATTAGCACTCTTGATGCCCTGTCACACTATTAAGATGAGCACGTTGGCTTTTACGCATGCTCTTTTATTTTTTCTTATACGAGCTCAGCGTTTATCCATCAAGTCTTTAATAAAATCCACATTTCCGCCTGGAGCTCCTCCATTTTGCTGTTATGCAAGTCTCTGACTTTAGCACACCACTGCGCCGATCGAGTCCCGAACCACACATGGAGCAGGCCGTCTGCAAATCTGCAAATGCATGCAGCTTTCGCTTGTGATCCATACAGACGAAGAGCATCTCTGCTTCCTGAGAGCATTTAATGCACTTTTAATGGCTTAGAAATGCAAGCAGGTCATATCGGGTGAGAGGAAAAAGGCCACTGGGTTCACGCGCTCTTCACTACTTAGCAACGGATGCATCGCCGTCACACGATCTTTTGAGTTTATAGCAATATGTCGCAATGTCTCCTCTCTTTACAGCATACAAGATCATCTCAATTATAAACACTTAACAACAGACACATAGACACACAATCACAAGTTGCATATTTGTGGATTACGGTATGTTCCATTATTTGGGGATAATGGGATGTGTGTGTGCGTGCATGCGTGCGTGCGTGCGTGCGTGCGTGTGTGTGTGTTTGGGGGGGATGACTGAAAATTTGAGATAGATATCACATGATTGTGGATAAAATCTTTAAATTCTTTAAATGTTTTTTTTAAATTAGTTTGATATGTTTAGATTTTTATTCATTAAAATGTTTAAACTTTTATTTTAACTGGCAAATGACTGAAGGGAAATGACTCAAAGCATTTTTATTTTATAATTGCTTTAAATAAAAGCAATTATAAAACATTATTTCTTAAAAAGAAATATTTTTTACAATATAAGCAATTATATAACACTATTTTAAGAAAGAAAGAAAGAAAGAAAGAAAGAAAATGTGATTTAAATATTATCTTAAGAATTTGAGCTTTTTGAGCATTTTATAAAGTTCCATGTAGTCTACTCAATGACAAATTACTGTACAAAAATATAGTTGCATTAGTTTCATTAAGAAAGGAAAAAAGAAAGAAAAAGAGAGAGCTTAGTATAACAATAACAATTTTAGCACTTTATAATCTTTTTAATCTTGTTTATTTTTTTCATGTTCTTATTATATGATTAGAATAATACATATTTTCTTATTTTTCAATTTTTATTTAATTGCTAAACTGAATTTCTTATTTAGTCTTGGAAGTAATAATTAAAGTCCTGTGTGTATACGGTTCCTTCGTCCATCTTATCTAGTTACTGAACCAGCGTAAATTAACTTAGCTAGACTCTGGGGTCTGCGCCTTGTTTTACAGGAACAAAGATGGGAGGCGGGGTCATGGAGTGATAATAATAATAATAATAATAATAATATAACTTTAATAACAATAAGTTTCTGTAAACTGTTAGAGCCCAAATTGTTTACCTCTATTTATTAAATGAAGACATGCATTAATTTACTTGCATTTTCAAAATTTCAGAAAATATTAATTATATAAATTTTTTTGTTTGTTTTGTTTTGTTTTCCTGCACGAAAATAAAACAAACAAAACCAATATCACTAAGAATGTAGTTATATAATTTATATAAGTTATAATATATTATGTATATAATATGCAGCGATATTGCTGTGTAGGGATTTTGAGTAAAACAGACATTTTGGGTCGAGTGTGAGGACAGCGGGAGTGTGGAACAGCTGCCTGCTTAGTGTTAGTGTAACTCCTATCTCGTCTTCTCTCTGCACTCCTACAAAAACAGCGGTTGGATAAGCGAGTGATGAAGTGTTGAGTGAGGAGTGTAATGGAGGTTCCCATGTTGAGCCTGTGCAGGTGGACATGGAAAAAAGTGCACTTCACATTCCATGTGTGTGTCGCGATGACAGTCGCAGTTTGGCTGCCTCCGCCGCGGCCTCGCGTTCTGTACAAGATTCTTACACGCACTTTTCCTGAGGGTCACCCAGTCATAAGGCTGGGGCAGGTTGAGCTGATGGGAACGTGTTGCTCTTTGCTATTTTTATTGGCTGGATGGTGTATGGGAAAGGGCCAAGCGTCCTTCGAGGTTTCCCCAACGCCGGCCAATCAGAGCTCAGCTTTGCACCCCAGCATGAGTAACCCTTGGTGCTCCGGATACGGGAAACACATCAGCGCTGGAATGTGACCCTGTGGGCTGCGGTTATGTTCATGGGAATGGACTTGAT
Source organism: Clarias batrachus (assembly GCA_003987875.1). Classification (NCBI taxonomy): domain Eukaryota; kingdom Metazoa; phylum Chordata; class Actinopteri; order Siluriformes; family Clariidae; genus Clarias; species Clarias batrachus. The sequence goes on along the minus strand of QMIH01000358.1, from coordinate 301,772 downwards.
GCACATTGAGCAAAATCTCACGCTGGCATGTCTGTGTATGTGTGTGTACTGTACGTGTGTGCCGTTCATCTCTGGATAATGTAGACATTGGCTCATCTCCATTCAAGAACATTAATTTTTTTTTTTTTTCATTTGAGAAGCAAAAAAAAAAAAAAAAAAAAAAAAACGTGTGAGTCTGTACCACTCTGCAGTTGAAATGGTTCCAAATAAAGCAGCGCAGTCAGCTTTAATAGAGCTCAAACACCACCCGAGCCTTTTCACTGTTAGAAATGTCTGAACACTGAAATTAACCCTAATACAAGATCAGCTTTAAAGAGATCAAAGATGCTTCAGCGAGATCACTCTGAATGAAGTATTACTCCGAGGACTTCATTAATGTCGAATTCTTCTTTTTTTTTTTTCCCCCAACTAACCAAAAGGCTGTGTTTTTATTTTACACACGCATGAAGTGTAGTGCTGTAAATGACTTGAAATGCTTATTGCTCCTTCCCGCTGTAATAAAAACACTGTACATGACAGTAATACTCTAAAGGAAAACATTCTCAGCTATGAATGAAAATAACTAAACACAGCTTTTTCTTTTCTAAGCGTTGTAGTGAAGCGTCGAACAAACACAGCGTGAGATATGGCATTTTAATATGAGCAAAAAAACAATGAAAACCGCACAACTTGCTGCTACTGAACTATCTGTCTGCCTGTTTATTTCTATATCTATCTGTCTGTGCCAGTCAAATGTTTGGACGCACATTCTAATTCCAGGGTCGGTCCTGATTTTTATTTCCTACTACACTATGAAACATTGCTGAAGGCATCCAAATTATGCAATAATCTCTTTTGAACTGTTGATATTGAGATGTTTCTGCTACTTCTGCTCTGTAAAGCTTCATAACGGCTCTAATCGGAGGTGCTGTTTGAGGTTAATTGGTCATTTCTGAGGCTGGTGACTTTAAATGAACTTCACTGTTGTTCCTTTCCTGGGAAGGTCTTCATGAAAGACAGTTTCACTATGGTGCTTGATGGGTTTTTACAAATGCACTCGACACAATACTGTTCTTGCAAGAAATATTCCATAACAGCTGAGCTTCATATCTTACAATAACAACTGACTCTTGTTGTCGTCATTGTTGTTACTCAGTTACCTAATGCCATATGTGTTATTACATAGTTATGTCATAATTTTTTTTTTTCATTTTCATGTTTTTTTTTTAAGCAGAAACAAAACCTACCAAATAAACATGCAGCCTCAAGTACATCAGACTCTCAAGACACACCAGTGAAGGACAGATACACCTGTACAATCTAGTTTGTCAATCTCTCCATCACACACCCACACTCCCACACCCGCACACACCCCATCCTTCCCCAACTCCAAGCCAGCCTGATTTGTCTATGAAATGATTTCAGAACAAATGAACTGAGCATGTGCATCTATTCATATATACAAAGTTAGACACCATTTACTTAATTAGCAAATGAAAAGAAGAGAACATAGGGAGAAAAGAAAGAGAAAGAGACAAGATGAAACAAGGCACCTGGAAGTCTGAGTATTGTATGCAAATGTAACATAGAAATGTATCCAATAAAAAGGGAAAATGTATAGTTTTCAGTTTTAAAGGTTTTTTTTTTTTTGTTTGTTATTGTTCTAGAATGTATAGAATGTAGAAAATAAATCACTAAACAAAAAACTCTGAATTAGAAGGTGTGTCCAAACTTTTGACTGGTCCAGATGTACATACATACATACACAAATACATACGTACAGTACTGACCAAAAGTTTGGACACCCCTTCTCATTCAGCGAGTTTTCTTTATTGTGTTCTTTATTGTGTTCTTTATTGTGTTCTTTATTGTGTTCTTTAGCCCAAACGCGTCTCTTCTGCTTGTTGCCTGTCCTTAGCAGTGGTTTCCTAGCAGATATTCTAGCATGAAGGCCTGATTCACACAGTCTCCTCTTAACAGTTGTTCTAGAGATGTGTCTGCTGCTAGAACTCTGTGTGGCATTGACCTGCTCTCTGATCTGAGCTGCTGTTAACCGCCGATTTCTGAGGCTGGTGACTCGGATGAACTTCTCCTCCGNCGGTCCGCATGTCAGCCGGTTTCTTTGTAGCGCTTGATGGTTTTTGTGACTGCACTTGGGGACACTTTCAAAGTTTTCCCAAGTTTTCGGACTGACTAACCTCCATTTCTTATCACTTAGCTGCTTTTTTCTTGCCATAATACAAATTCAAACTCTTTGAATGAGAAGGTGTGTCCAAACTTTTGATCTGTACAAACATACAGACATACATACATATGTAATACAATGAATTCTATCTATCCATCTATCTATCTATCAGTCCGTATGCCCTGTTTGTTGTGTTTCTATTTGGCTGTTTTCTGCAGCTGCTCTGTGTTATACAGCATTTATTTATTTATTTATTTTTACTTTTCTTAGAGACAATTAATTCATTACATTTTGCTGCGTTGGCAATTTCGTGTGCCAGAGAAAAATAATTTTACAAAATGAGCAAAAGTTCAATAATGGTCTTTATAGTGTTTTGCTGTAAAACTGCTCGTATTGATTACGATTCAGGGATGAAATATTGCCATAAAGTATTCATGTCTGAAATAATGTTCAATTCTTATTACAGTATAAGCAGAACATGTAGCCATCCCGGACGTTATTTGCCCTTTGGTGAATCCATATGAGCTACAATTAGATCTTAAAGTGCCCGAAATCAGTTGACGTCCTGTTGTTTTATTTATGTGCTGCCCTTATATAGGGGGTAGGACGGGAAAGACAATAGTAATGTGAGCTAAACAAATAGTAATGTGACAGACGGTCTGTCTGTTTATTACCCGCTTTAATGCTTACACTGCTGGTCTCTGACTGGAGAAGAGCAGTTCTGTGGTTTTAACTATGTCAGTTTCATGATGGATGTCTTTGAGTGCTTTATTACGATCTTGCTGCTTGTCATTAGTTAAACTGTCAAATAAACAGTCCTTGAAAAATGAATGCCAATGAAGAAATGCTGTGACATTACGCCAGGTCACTCTGCCGAGCCCCGAGTACGTACTTGTTAGTTTGAACACGGCAAAATGTTCCTGTCAAAACTGCCAAGTGGAACTGAAAAAATGTAAAAAAAAAAAAACCAAGGCAAAAACAGTCACAGCAAGTGACACCATTTGGAAGTGCGTGCGACGTGTGAAACAATTTTCCATTAAGTGATTTCACCACTTAAAACTGTAAAATATATTTTTTAACAAGCTGCTCAGGACAATCCTCCTCCGTGTCAGCTCTTTGATATCATACATTTCTGAAATTCAGAGCTCAAGGACAAACCGGGCTAACAGCACTCGGTTATGAATATAGCAGGAGCTCAGCATCTTCACACACTTTGAATAATACACATCAAAAATCTTTGTCCTGAGAGAGAGAGAGAGAGAGAGAGAGAGAGAGAGATTGAGGAAGGCATCGTGTGCAGCTTTTCATTTCATGATGTATCTGGGAGAAAGCGAGCGGACCAGCCTCCAGGCAGCAACATTCCATAGTGAAAGAGAAATGGTCCAAGGCTGTGAGTGATTAAAATCCTTCTTCAAACACAGAATGGTGTGGAGAATACAGCGAGACACGCGGAGTGAGTCAGCAGCATGTATACAGCAAATACTGAAGTTTATCATTTATAAAAGCGAGCTCCCAGACCCTGCTTCTGTCAAGAATAACAACATAATACATAAGAGCGAAGGTCTAAACCGCTAACCATGTGCACCCGATGATGGAGAACATCTGGACCTGGATCTGGAAGGATAATCTGGGCTTTTATTGTCTTTTAACGTCTTATTTAACTATTATAGGAAAAGCTTGTGCATGAAAAATATAATGAGAAATCAAATGAGAGCTTTAAATATGTGACAAAGTTTAGAATTTTTTTTATTTATTATTGGAAGCATAATGAAGACTTTGTAGGAAAATATCTACCCTCATTTGGAATCATTTGATCCACTCATATGTGTAATATCTTACATGGATTATAGCTTAACTAATATGAATGAATTCCTTCCTAATATACCACAGTGCTGCTCGATCCTCCAATCTGAATGAGATTGTTGCCATAGTAACGCCTAATTCACTGAGACGTCAATGGTGCAGTTGTGCTTCATGCTCCATAATCTAATCCTAACAACAAACAGACTAAGGATGTGTAAGAATTATCATTGACATGATGAAGGTTTCTGAAAGGAAATAGGAATAGATTATTAAAGACTTATGGAAGGAGTCTCCAGTGTCAGTGATTTTGTTACAGTAAGAGGTAAGAAAAAAGTAATCTGGATGTCTTTTAATACAGAGTGCAATGCAAGTTCTCTGTATTTACACTATGAATATTTAAATTTAGTAATAAATGTCTTCCATATACTGTATAATACATGAGTATAACTTACAAAATATTGACGCTTTTATGGTTCTTTAAGTCTTCCATAGTATAAAGGCAACTTAAATTATACAAATTATACTGTATATCTTTTAAATAGCTTTAATATTTTTTTGCACATTGCACACACAAAAATATACAGCCTCATTTAAAAAAAAAAAAAAAGTTTTTTACATTATGTTTTACTAAAATAAATGAAGTTTGTAATATACTTGACCTAAACATACCAAATTTACCATTGTTTACCATTATTTTTGTAAAATTTTATTTAAGTGGAAATTCTTCCTTTAAATTAAATATGTTGCTACATTAGTCTTTTTTGTTTGTTTGTTTGTTTGTTTGTTTTTTTACTTATTTTTTTAGATGTGTAAGATCAGAGTAATAAAATTATGTGATGTATAGTAAAACTTGATGTTGATCTTGGTGCTAATAAACTGTAATAGTACAACATAATGTTAAATCCCAATAATATATCATTTTTTATTTATGCAAATTAATGACTAAATCTATTTCCACATAATTTAGAGAAGATTAATTGTTCCTAAATGGTGTGAATTCACTTCACTCTGGTCTTTAGATCTTTCATAAAATCAATTAATACTGCTGAAAAAAAAAAAAAAAAAAAAAAAAGTTCAAGTTTAACATGAACTTCAGTGCTGAAGTTCATTTTAAACATTACAAAACAGGTTATTAGGGGTGTTCCCAAGGCTGTATTCTTATTTATTTATTTATTTATTTATTTATTTTTACTATTTCTTAAAAAAAAAAAGTGTTTTTCCTTCTCCCTCTATTATGTGAAGTACAAAATACACCATTCAAAGTTTCTTTTGAATAAAACCAACCAAAAATCAGCAGATTGAATTCCCTGCCATGTGTAAGTTGTTCCTTCTTGTTGTTTTTATAAGACCCATGTGAGTCAATGTTGACGTTTCCTGCACTTACTCGCTATGGAGAAATAGTCCAGATCTGGTGAGAGTGATGGTAAAAAAAAAAAAAAAAAGGTCGACATCAGCACAAGTTAAAAAAATAATAAAAAAAATTCCAGCACAGCACATTCCCACGTTTCATCAATTTAAGGGAGGATATAAAGTTTTGTTTCGGCTCCCGGCGATGCCCAGCTGTGCTGCTGTTCATATGTTTGGCTACCACATGAGGCTGATTAGACGTCAGTAATACATAAGTTTGGACATGCACAATCCTCAAACAACATCTGATTGGAGATTATATCAAGTTTTGGTATGAATAAGCTGAGGATAATCCATAGCAACTATGACTGTTGCCTGAAGGATTTGATGCTTAAAAAAATAATAAAAATTGTAAAAGTGTGAGTTTATTCAAGTCAAACCAGGTCCTGTTGATTGTACAGAATAACAGAACACAGTTATGAGAGTAAAACCTTTATTTCCCTTTATTTCTCTATATAATAATATAGAGATATAATAATACACTAATGCACTTATACCAGTGTTTCGCGAGTGCCTGGACACCAACAAGATAGAAAGTTTTTTTATTTATTTATTTTTTTTTCAGTACACTAAAGCCATGATCAGACTGCATGCTTCTGAAACGTCTGAAACACTGGCCTTCCAGGAACTCCTTTAATGTGGGAATGGCTTGGCATGAGTCCAGTACTGTAAAGTGCATGTGGTAATAACTCCCAGCTGAGTTCCTGTAATGTAAGTCATGTTTGGGTATGATTGTGTGTAAAGTTCTCGCAGACAGATGCATCTCTTCTGCAAGTAATCCATGGATTTTCAAGGATCAGGCGTTCCACTCGCCGAATGCCTGCAGTCGGCTCTGAGAAACCTTGGCCGTGATCATCATTCACGCACATATGGCGTTCTTTAAAACCTCCACTCCTGTCAAATGTTTTATTGCGGCTAAGAGTCTCAATCAGTTTTCTGCTTTCATTTACGAGATATTTCATCACCAGTCCCGGTTTGCCTTGAACACTCCTTGTAATAAAGACTGTTGATAATAAATAAATGATAAATGTATGATAATAAATAAAGTTATTATCATAGCTAAACATTTCCCAATATTAGCATGTCTCAGAGTGTTTTGTTTCTCTTAGACTGCATCGTTCTGTATTAATCAAAGACACATGATTTTTATCCACTTGTAGCTGCATTTGTACTGTGGAAGATTTAGAAAACAATATTTATCACTATAAACAGTTGCTACATCTTTAGCTTGCTGTGTTATGAAAATAAAAAGCAGAAAACTCTCTTCTTTGTGATTTTCCCCCCTTGTTTGTTGCAAAATTCTGTAGATCACATATACTGTAGAATAATATAAATGACGCAGCTGAATTATTGTCTGAGTTATACTGCTATATGTTGGTGGAAAAGGATTTAACACCTTCTGACCAATCTGGAACTAGAATTCGACAACGTAGCGGTATAACGGATATTGGGATCACTGTTCAGTTATACACAGTGACATTATAGTAATTATAGCTGGATATCATTTCTAAAAGAAAATCAATGTTGCTGAAACCTATTACTAATCTCTTCATATTCGTTTCTGGAATTTCTTGTAACAACAAGAAATAAGTGGTCTATTTGCATTACAGTATTCAATTTCTGCTCACTTTCTGCACATATAATATGAATTTTTATTGATTGAAACTCACAACTCACAAAAAAGACTCACTTTATAGATGTTGCTTTGCTTGTGCACTCTAAAACTGAGATCATACTCAGTACTTTTGCTCAAAGTGACGCATTTTTATTTAGCCAGTTTAATGCATTTCATTTATGTTGCATGCATCCGGATATGTGTTCAGCGAACGTCTCCGAAATGTAGAGATTCAGAAAAGCACATCTGTCTGAAGAAACAACTCATCTTCCCAGCTATCTAAACTAGCCGAAGGTGCGGCTCGTCCGAGGCAGGCCACAGCATAGTTCCTCGGTGAATAATAAAACAAATAGCGTTTGCAAGAAACCGAGCGTGAGTCATTCATGAATCACAGAAGCTCAGGAGAACCTCCCAGTTCTTTACCGACTAGCCCCCGGGTCCAAATAAAGTCAGACTGTGGTGAGGGAGTTTCCTCCATCACACCCAGATCATGAGGTTCTTAGCACAACCTTGTCAGATGTTGACGAGGGTGTGGAGAAGGAATTTGAGGAGTGGAGAGCATTGATCCTCGTGCATGCTTTCCTTTTAACCCCCATACACACGGAGATAGGCATACATCATCGTCCTTCAGCCTCCCGAACCTGCAGACACCATTCCCTTTATCCTATCCAATACTCCCTACACATACACACACACACAGAATTATTGACTGACATTTCAGTAAAGCAGCCAAATTCCCTGCCTCGTACTGACCCGACTGGTGACAAATCACTTTAGAGAAAGAGCAACATGTTTACTGTCTGAAACCAAAGAGCCATCTGCCTTTCCCCCCCAAAAGCCTGCAGGTCATGGATCTCGAGACACTTTCACCTTATCCTCTATCGATCCACCTCGGGCCCCTCCCCTTCAACCTCCACAAAATGCAATGCAGCTCATTCATTTGCAAGCTGATATAAGTGGGAGTGATTAGAACAAGGTCTGATTGATTCGCATACGCATCCAGCCTGGCAGGATAGCCGAGCATTCGCCTGATCTTTACCCGAACCCCTGAACGCCATCAAGCGCATGAGCTTGAGAGTGTGTGTACGTGTTTGTGTTTCACAGAGATTCTGCCGTTTTGCTGTGCTGAGCCCCCCCCCCCCCCCCCCAAAAAAAAAAAAATAAATAAATAATCCACACGGCTTTCATTTGCATTCCATTGTGTTTGTAAAAAAGGAAAAAAAAGCATCTCTCTCTCTCTCTCTCTCTCTCTCTCTCTCTCTCTCCCTCTCTCCCTCTCTCATGCAGAGACTGATGACAGTCTTTTAAAAGGCTGGAACGCGGCTGCTGCGCCACTCTGATTTATTCCGTTTGAGATTTCGACCTTAGCGCAGGTGTGCGTGCTGTAAACATCCGACGCGTCCTTGTCTAAAGAGTTTCCGTGCCAGATTAATTCTAATGAACCCACTTCACTTGGGATTGAGTCTTTATCGCAGGACAACAAAGTGATGCGTGTCCTTCTCGCCCAAACCAATGATAAAAGGGGTGAGAAGCCCGTTTAGGAATCATTCATCTTATCACACGCATCACCCTTCCCATATATCTGAAAACCTGACAGGGCGCTTCGCTCGTCCATCCATTACCATCGCACCGTCGAGAACCTAAAGAGCTTCATTTATCTCAGGAGCGAGATCATTTGTGGAGCACGTTTTCTTCTCGAACGCAGAAATGTAGACTGACATCATCATTAACAGTACTCAAAAAGGACCTGCTTCATGAAGTAAGTAGTCTGCGATGGTAGTGCTGATATCGATGTAAATTAAACCCAATGTCTAAAATAAGGGGAATTCAGCAGATCATCCTGAGCTTCAAGGAATCTTCACCTGAGGGTTTACGATAATGTTTATTAAGGCATTTCATCTCATCCTGGATCATGCATCCTCAGGAAGGCAAACATCATCCACTTGGCATTTTTTAAATGAATACTCTGGAATTTTTCAACCTAATCTAAGGTACTGTGCAAAGGTCTAGTCTAGTGCCACCCCTTCACCCCTTCTACATATTTTTTGCTTTCCAAGAGCCAGACCTTCTTATATTTTTGTATGTTTAATGAGGAACAGTTTTCCAGGCTTCCTGTAGGACTTTTTTGACTCTCATCTTCAGTCCAGTCCCGGTACCTGAGCAGTTTCAGAGGAATGTTTTTTTGTTTCTTAAGCCACACAGCGACCTATGAATAATTCAAGCTGATTGAAGATGAACAGGCTGGTGATTAGTACACTGGTGATGCTGAATGCTGAGTTTTTGGAACAGACGAGAGGGGAAATGAGGTCGCTGCTGAAGTTGTTACATAAACAACGAGTCTTGAATCGGATGTCATTAGGCACTTTGCAGCCTGGCGCAGTAACACAATTGTTCCCATTTGTTTAATTTAATTTACATAATTAAATTCAATTTAATTTAATATGAAGAAATGAGGGTCTTCAGCACATTTATAAAGAAAAGAACAAAAAGCGCTTTTATGAAAGCTCAACTATGAAGTAATTCCAAGATCAGATGTTGCATTCGACCATGAAATCCATACACGAAAAGCACCATGTTCATTTCTCTTCTGAATTTGCATTAATCTCTTAGATCCACTACACTCCCGATACCCCTGAGAGTGAACCAGGTTACTGTGACAACGGATGCGTGTTCCAAGCTGCAGAAACATAGTGAGGTGTATCCTTTCCAAGCCAACAGAAAACATCTGCTCTTACAGGCAGTTGGGAGGGATGAATTACCCTTATTATTCCTTTTTAGCTTAATAGCTAAGTGGAGTTTACATGCTAGCTACAAATGTAAAAGGTTTATCTTGTTCGGTAGGCATCATGTCTGACACATACTGGAGCTCACCTTGAATCTACATCAATAAACTAGCTGGATAACACTATACTGATCAGCCATAACATTAAAACCATTAAGAGCACCTATTGTAGTCTTTGGGTTTCCCTTGTGCCACCAGGGTGGCTCTGGCCTCTCTAGGGTGTGTTGTGGTGTCTGAAAACAGGACATTAGTGGGAATAGTGTCTAGTGGATCCCAAGGGAGCTGATTTTGATGTGGGGAGCTTGGAGGCCAGGTTGGTTCATCCGACCTTATGCTCAATAAGCCATGGTGCACTGGGTGTTCTGGTGCATTTCTGTCATGGCCAGCATTGATGATTTTTTACCAAATTATTCTGCATTGGCCTTTCTATAAGATTGGACTGGACAGGCTGGCGTTTGATTCTCATGAACATGGGTCTGCTTTGGGTGCCCATGATCCTGTCAGCAGTTTGCTGGTGTGATAGTTGGAGATCAATGTTGCCACCAGTGGGGTTGATGTTATGGTTAATTGGTGTAGGTACAGTAATGATCTCACAAAGAGTTGCCTCTAATATACACATTTTGCTAGCTAACTTTGTGGCGATTTATGGTATCTGATTAGCTTTTGCCATATTGGATTTGGCATCCATATCCATGGCATATTGGATGATTGTCACAACATCCTCGATTCTGTAAGCATAAAAAAAATCTCTGTATTGTTATATCACTAGTATAAACTCTGGGAATTAAAATAAGAGGTATACATGCCCCATGACGGCAGGCTAATCCAGTAGCGTTTAGTCATTGCCAAGCCATAAAATGTTTGAGAGTTACACAATTTGAAAGTGTTAGTCTAGCTGAATATCCCTTCCTGTGTTATAGTGCTACTCCATGGTACATAAATAGTGGATAATATTTTAGCTAATGTCAATCTAATACAGAAAGAAAAACAAAGTAGAATCAGGTTGCTAGGCTGCGCGGGGTTATTAGCTTGGTTGTTACCTGAGAACGCATAAAGCTCTTCCCTGTGTCAGGAAAACTTCACCTCTCTCTGTTACAAAACATCTAAATGTCAGATTAAACTAAATAAGAACAGCTTATTAAGACTGCTGTTTATGTTTTGCCTAGTTTTCTCACCAAATTTTCTATTACAGCGTAAAGGTTTTGAATTTGAGTTTGAAATCATTACTAAATTGGAGATGATTCAAATATATTTTGTTTAATATTGTCTCTGTATTATTGTGACTTTCAGACTTTTTATTCCCACCAAGCTCTCTTATACAGTACCTCCTTCACATCAATCCATAGGTTCACACAACAGACACATGTTTCTGTCATTCTAATTATCTTGGCTTAGTGCTGATGCAGGTGATTAGGGGGAGGAGCTTTTACCGCTCTCCTGTCCCCTCATGATTTATTCAGCATGATGTAGCACTGTGTCACGCTAATGGCCTTCGCCATACCTCCGGGAACGGATGACGAGGCCCGATGTGGCTGATGCGGAGATTGCGAATCAATAAGGTTTGCTAGAATGTCAGATAGACCTGCCTGCACATTGGAAGCAAAACCAAGAGAAAAAAAAAAAAGAGTGTTAAGAAACATTTAAAAAACAATCGCACTACGGGGATCTTATATTTTTATGCGACTATGACTTATTTATTCGACGGACTCGTGCAATAATCGATCACCGCTTTTCAGCATGTACACAACAAATTGTGCAATAGCCAGGCAAGGGAAACATTTTCAGATCACTTTAGTCTGAGAGGAAATTCATTGCTTTCAGTGACCCAGCTCAGAGGAAAACGCCCATCTCCTAGAGCTTGTGGAAAAGAACTGGAGGAAAAAAACAATTCAAAATACAATGGCATGAACAAGGAGTGCCCCAGAGAGCAGGTCTTTTAAAGGTTGCCCTGTCTCTCTCTCTCTCTCTCTCTCTCTCTCTCTACAGGGTAAACTCTTAAACGATGACAAGCCAATTAACCTGCATCATTAGTTTGAGGGCCGCTTTATACTGAACCACAAGGAGGGAGTTTAAGGAGGTTTTTGCATTATTGATCTGATGTCAGGGCCGGAAGGCTTTGCCGTCACTAGGGAGCGGAGGAAGAGGGGCGAAGGGGTTGAGGGAGGGGCAGCCTGGACTGGCTGAATTACAGTAATGGACCGTCTTACATGCTCCTCTCATTGTTAACCACTAATGGGCAGTAACATACTGTTTGCATGCGTGCTAATGCATCACAGATGATCTGGAGCGTTGTCTTTCCTGCCTGTCTTTCCTGGCTTGCTTTGGTAACAGCATCACAGTTGGACCATTAAAGAGATTATCACGAGATCATGGATGAGGTAAACCAGGGGTCGTCTACTGCCGCACTCAGGTCTGGACTCGACCCACTAAAGTATTTCAGTTAACTGAATAAAAATGTACCAGATCCTTTGTGGACAGTAAGACACTTTTTTAAACAATCAAAAAGCAGGGAAAAACAGAGTTTGTAGATATGATTCATGCTATTTATTAATTCTGTATTGATTCTACCCTGTTCAGGGTGTACCCCATCTCGTGCCCTAAGTCTCCTGGAATAAGCTACAGGCCCCCTGTGACCCTGAATACGGGATAAAGTGGTAGAGAGTGAGTGAGTGAGTGAGTGAGTGAGTGAGTGAGTGAGTGAGTGAGTGAGTGAGTGAGAGAGAATGTATTGATTCTGATGATATGATATAATATGATATGATATGAGATGACATGACACTACAGGATACAAGATTACATAATATGATACATGATATGACACAACACGATACTGTGAGATAAGATATGATATGGTATGATACAATATGATACGATATAATTCAATACAATACGATACAAGATGTGACATGGTCTATGACCCCACATGCTACGATATGATAAGGTATGATATGCTATGATATGAAATTATATGATATGATATATGCTATGCTATTATATGCTATGCTATGCTATGCTATGCTATGCTATGATATGATATGATATGATATGATATGATATGATATGATATGATATGGAATTATATGCTATGATATCATATCATAGCATATCATATATCATAGCATAGCATAGCATATAATAGCATAGCATATATCATATCATATCATATCATATCATAGCATATAATAGCATATCATATCATATATCATATCATAT
>QMIH01000358.1:208422-221000 GCA_003987875.1 Clarias batrachus | reverse complement strand
TATATATATGATGTAGTTACCTAGCCTTTTTTATTTATTTATTTTTTTGTATGTGCTTAAGGTCGTTTTCACACATATTTATTTATCTTTCCTGAGAGATTGATGTGTTTGGTAAAGCAGGAAATCTGTTTGGTCTGGGTTCGCTTTGACATGACCATGGTGCAGTTTATGTTCGCTATGGAAGCCATCTGCAGGTGATACCACATACCAAATGATGTGATTGGGTTCAGCTTGTCATGCTAATTTCTGTTTCATGTTTTGTGATGGAGAGAGTTGGAGTCTTTTTTTTTTTTTTTTTTTGATTTTTACCTAATTTAGTCGTGTCCAATTCCTCCCCGTCACTAGGGGGCGCTCCCACATTAAGGCTACAACTACCACTCAGCCGGCAGGGCCGAAGACTATCACATGTTTCCCCCGGACCACGTGAGGCCAGCCGGCCAGCTTTTCGAACAGCTCGCTCAAGCACACTCGTCGTAACACACTCAGAGGACAGCGCTATCCGCTCCTTCTGTTGCACGAGCTCACAGACGTCCCTGGTTGGCTGTAGAGCCGTGATTAATGTGGCAGCACTAAGTACCTCTCATTCCTCCCCTCTGAGAGAGCTCGGCCAATCTCGACCTCCGGCTGCGAGAGGTTACGGCATCACCCGGGATTCGAGGGCGAGCACTTTACCACTGCGCCACTCGGAGGCCCAGAGAGTTGGAGTCATGACTACCGTTGTCAAGGTGTCACCATCGCCGGGATCAAGGCAGTATCGAGTCTTAAGGGAGTCAAGGCCAAGTCAAGATCAAGCCTGATTTCATTGTCAAGTCTGAAAACTATAAAAAAAATTATTGTGGTCAAGCCTTTATTTGACCTACTTGGCTTCATTTCAAAACAACACAAACATTATTTATTACAAATTCTTGGTCAAGACCAAGACAGCCTTTAGCAAGACAAATGCACGATACAGAGACAGGCCCAAGAACAAATGGCAATAAATATGGTCTAAAGGTTAAGTCTCTGTGTTACTGATCAGAAGGTTGAGGGTTCAAGTCCCAGCATCACCAAGTTGCATTGACCTTGAGCAAGGCCTTTATCTCTTTCCACTCCAGGGGCATTGTATCCTGACTGACCCTGCACGTTGAAAAAAACATTTTACTGTGATGTAAGTTATATGTGACAAATAATAGAAATCCTAATCTGAGGCCAGCTCAACATAGAAAACATTTCAAGTCAGTATCCAAGCCCTATTTGGGAATGGGTTGTATGATCCGCATATATGCTCTAGGAGACAGAATGTCTGGATGATACATACTATACCAGTCTTTTATAGCACTTTAATTAGTGCTGCAGCAACCTTAATGCCTAAAAATGTTCCATGTGATAGAAACACTCCTTATTTTGCAGGTATCCCCACCCAATAGCAAGCTGTGCGTCCAAAAAAGCAACAGACCCGAAGGTTCAAAAAGGAGTTCTTTTAAATGTCAAGCAACCTTTTAATTATAGCCCTCACCAACAATTAGAATGTAAGTATGGAAATCTCTGGCATTCGACCATCTGAAGACTAGAGCTTCTGTCCTTGGAGGGATCACATCATCTATCTATTCATTATCCACATTGTTTATCCTGTCTAGGGTTGTAGTGGTCTCAGAGAGCTCATCGCGAAAGACGGATGGGGTGCCAACCAAACAAAGATCACAAGCGAACACTCACACACCCAGGCATACACTGCAGGCAATTTCCAAACACCAATCAGCTTACAATACACTGGGTATATCTGGATTGTGGGAGGAAACCAGAGTATCCTGAGGAAACCCACCAAGAACATGCAAACACCAGTAGACCAGAGGTGATATTCAAACCCTCCATCCCTGGAGGTGCACGGTAAGCATGCTAACCCCTACGCCAGTGTGCCAGCTGAGCACACTATATATAAGCAAACACAATACGCATACAGTGTAAGTTCAGGGTCTTAAAGTTTTCTGTTACACAGGAAACGAAGGGCACGTCCTTTGACACTTGAGCGCCATTACGCGCTCTTGTCCACTATATGATGAGGAATCCAGTAAGAAAGTGAAAACTCCTAATTAGATTTGAACACTGTGTGAAAACGCTGCCTTGTCCTTTTGCCACATATTACCATTGACAGGTGCCAATACAATAACCGGCATCTCCATCAAGGCCGAAATGGGAAAATACAGCTCTGTCAGCTTTCTCTGTTGGGTTGAACATCTCAAGGCCAGATATGGAGAAAGAGAAAGAGAGAGAGAGAGAAAGAGAGTGGGGGAGACTGAGTGAGCAGGAGAGAGGCCAAGGTGACAGCGTGAAAGAATAATCCAGTAGGTACAGCCTGAATACACACAGACGATGTATAATATTCATGAGCTCGCCTACATCGTCCTCTGATAGGAACGAATGAAATAAACATGCAGACACCGTCCTTCCTGGGGCGAATGTCATTTTATCGACTCGGGCCGTATCACCTACAGAACGGAGCGAAAGCTTGACCCTTACTGTTTAGCCTCGAGGACGTACAGATCACAGGACTAGTGTAACATCTCCCCATCTGTCCATCTGATTGACCTCGGGAAATCTCAGGAGGAACAGAGGAGCTTAGCTAAATCCCCCTCCGCTGGCAGCGCTGGTTGTGTCCAGGTAATGTGTCCAAATTTGCTCTTTCCCAGGTGAATAGCACGACTTAAACCTCTGCTTAAAATTCAACAGGGCGCTCGGAGGAAGGCTGATGATACGGACGCGACGCGCATTCACATCCATTTCTGAGCCGCAGCATGATGTCTCTCCTTCAAAGAGGCCTGAAAGGCAGTGCCTTACCTGCAACACACAACTTCAAACCACAGCATTTACCCACACACACACACACACACACACACACACACACACACACACACACACTCACACACATGTGTTAAGCTATTAAGAGGAAAATCCACATAGCGCCTGCATTAATATTCAAAACGGAGCATGAACACACACACACACACACACACACACACACACGGAGAGACGCAGACATGAATTACCTAAAGCCACTTGCGGTAACGGGTCAGTAATGGCTGATTATTCAGCAGCTAGTGGTCTCATATATTTTCAGTTGAGCAAAAAAAAAAAAAAAAGAGCATCCGCAATTTAACCGTGAGCCGGAAACAGGGTTGTGTGCTGATAGAAAGCAATATAATCTCTAGTCTGTAGGTCAGAAGTTAATGAAATTCTCCAGTTTGGTTAAATACTTGTTTATGTAACACACTGCAGTCCTGTGCCCATGCCCATAAATCACGCTGATTTAATAAAGCAGAGATTAATGATGAGGCATACGCCGAGGGCATTTACTCACAAGACCCATCATAACTTAATGGTTGGAGTGTAAACCAGGAAAATGCCAGCCTTCGTTTGGATGGAAATGCATCAGAGATAATTAGGCCAAGCAGTCGGGCCAAGATTCAGCCCCATCAGCAGACTTTAAACTCCAAGCCTCTTTAATTCATCCTGAGTTAATTGATTTGGATTGCTTTATCATCCTGAACCCGTGGTGGGAATCTGGAATATTTCAAATGTGATTATTTATTTATTTCCCTGTCAACGTTATTTATTTTTAACTCTCACATACGTTAGACAGACCTGACTCTCTTATGTAAGCCTCTTCGCCTATGGATATATGCACACGGGCATAACTGATCACTTGGCCACTGACGTGTACCATGTACTAAGCGTACCATGGAATTTTTAAGATTTTTGTTCGATGTACGGTTTTCAACAAAAAAAAAAGGCAGTATGACTATATTTGAATAACTTATCATGCATTCATAAGGCATTACACACAGTGTTATAATGATTTATGAAAAGGCATCAGGGTTAGGGACACATTTACAAACTGTTATATTTCTAATGTATTGTGCTGGGTGATTTAAAGTGTTATGACCACTGCTGACAGTCGTATGGATCAAAATGACAATTTATAATCTGTAGTAAAGGTAGCTGTAACATATTTGTATAAATATTTTATTATATGCAAAATGACTTTGGTATGTATGCTCAAACAGTTAAGACTGTAGGTTACTGGGTAACTGATCGGAAAGTCATGGGTTCAAGCCCCAGCACCGCCAAGTTGCCACTGTTGAGTCCTTGAGCCAGGCCCTTAACCCTATCTGCTCCCTATCTGTATCCTGGCTGACCCTGCACTCTGACCCCAGCTTCCTGACTGAAATATGCAGAAAAGAAAAAACTGCACTGTGACAAATAACTGAATCTTTGCCTTAACACTCTCGCTCACTCACTCATCATCTATACCGCTTAATCCTGTATTCAGGGTCACAGGGGGCCTGGAGCCTATCCCAGGAGACTTGGGGCACATGGCAGGGTACACCCTGTGTGCCAATCCATCACAGGGCACACAGACATACACACTATGGGCAATTTTGGGAACGCCAATTAGCCTAACCTACATGTCTTTGGACTGTGGGAGGAAACTGGAGAACATGCAAACTCCATGCACACAGGGACAGGAATCGAACCCGGACCCTGGCGGTGCAAGTCGACAGTGCTAACCACTACACCACCGTGCCTTAACATTATATGGAAATTTATATAGTCATTATGTATAGATATAACCTTTTTAGAAAGTCTTACTGTGTTGTTTTTACTTTAACAGCACTGCGGATGTCGTTAGACGATGTGAAGTCCTCTGTGTGCTCAGTTAACATGAAACTGAGACTTAAATTATGGCAACTGAGCTATAAATTATAGTTTGCTCTGGGAGGGATACTGCCGTCCATAAAACCTATAAAAACAAACAAACAAACAAACAAATAAATAAATAAATGAATAAATAAGCTTGAACTTCTAACCAAATTACTGACATTTTTTGTGCTGATGTGCGCTCGAGAAAACTAATTAGATTTTCTTATTGAGGTTTTTTTTTTTTTTTGACATATTAGACTTTAGTTCCTTGTGATGTCACTGTCTGGTAATAAGAGTAGTAGTAAGAGTAACGTTATTAATTGTAATAATAATAATAGCATAATGTAGAGATCGCAGCAAATTCGATACAGAGTAGTCATTAGTATTGGGTCGATACCAGGAAAAGGCGTGAGGAAACAAACCTCAGAAAATGTATACGTAAACAGACCTGATATTTATCTATTTATTTATTTATTTATTATTATAATTATTATTATTATGTGTTGTATTTATAATTGGACAGGTAAGTAATTTGTCTGTGAACCTGTTTAACCGTAAATTGCTTTTATTTATAAGTAAATAGAAATAGCAATAACAAATAAACAAAGTTTGGTAGTTTGTAAAGAAAACAATATCAGATATTGAGATATACAGATGTTGCAGTACGTTTTCATAAAAACGTAATAACGCCATAAAAAGAAAGAAGTGATGGTATCCTGTCACAAAGTAATATGCGATAATGTGAGTCTGATTTATTGGATAAATCAGCACAATGTCTAAGAGACACCTTAATAGAAGTTTAGAATTGGGTACCACTCTCATCACTTTAATTAAATAAATAAATAAATAAATAAATAAAAGAAATGAACCAAGCGTAGAGCATACAAGACCAACAGAATAATGAACATGTCTTGAACTTTTGGCATCGGTTTAATAGTCTATTTCAGAGGAAATAACCGGAAAGCAGAGCTACACCGATTTTATCCTCTTTACACTTCGACTCAGGAAGTGAAATTCATGCATGGCTGCGTTTCCTCTTAGACAGTAATGACTGATCGCGGGATTGTCCTTTTACTGCCGCGCTAAATAAAGGTGCACTATGGAGCTCATTTCAAATAATCAAATGAGCAATACATTTATCAACAAAAACAAATATGCTCTGTCATCTCCTCTATATAAATAGACGCAGTGACTGAATATGACGTGCCGTACATGGAACAGAGCACATCGCTTACACCATACTGCCCCCAATAGGCTGAACACAGGCAGTGCTCACCTAAGCTACCTTCAACTTTCCTGAGGCTTTCTAGGCAAAACAAAAGTCTCATTATGAAAAGTCTGATCAATTTCGAGTGCTCTCATCCTGGGTTCGTGACCTCGAGTCCACAAAATCTACTTATCAAGCACCAGCGCAGGAGAACGAGGCAGAGGCAAGGCGTACGGAGAACACGACGTGAACTTAACCAGATTCGGGCCGACAAAACGCAGTGTGGCAACACCACAACGTTTCACTCGTCATGACATTTCCCAGCCATTCAGCACAATTCACTTAGATATGCAAATCCAAGGCTTGTAATCTGATTTCCATAAATGTCATTCAAGATGTGAATAGGAACGGAAAAGATGTCTTGTGTCCTTTTGCAACGAAGAAAGAGGCTCAAGAAGAAAAGAGGAGAAATGTGTATTCCTCAGATAAGCCGAGAGAAATATAGTGGCTTATCAATTTTATTTTTAAAAAGTGAAACACTGCTCTGCTGTAATGCTCACACACTTTTATTCTGCTACCCCTGACTTTTTAGTTTATTATTTTAGTTATATAAGGATGCTGAACATGAAACGCATGCAATAATAAAAAACAATACAATACTACTAAATGATTTTAAAAGTTAAATAAAAAGACAGAAAGAAAGAAAGAAAGAAAGAAAGAAACTAAATTATCACTGACTAATTGTCTATATCACGTTATCAATAAAAAAGAAAGAAAGAAAGAAAGAAAGAAAAAGAAAATGATCTGACTAATTGTCTATATCACTTTATCAATAAAGAAAGAAAGAAAGAAAGAAAGAAAGAAAGAAAGAAAAAATTAAGAAAATGATCACTGACTAATTGTCTATATCATTTTATCAATCAAAAAGAAAGAAAAAAAGAAAGAAAGAAAGAAAGAAAGAAAGAAAATTATCACTGACTAATTGTTTATATCACTTTATCAATAAAAAAGAAAGAAAGAAATTAAGAAAATTATCACTGACTAATTGTCTATATCACTTTATCAACAAAAAAGAATGAAAGAAAGAAAGAAAGAAAATGATCACTGACTAATTGTCTATATCACTTTATCCTGTATACAGGGTCACAGAGGGCCTGAAGCCTCAGGAGACTTAGGGTTGCGGTACCTATCCATCGCATGGCATGCACACACATACTGTACACACACACATACACTATTTAGAAACAGTTTAGAAACGCCAATTAACCTAATCTTCATGTCTTTGGATAGTGGGAGGAAACCGGAGCACCCAGAGGAAACTCATCAAGTACAGCGACCTGTGGTGGGAATCAAACCCAAACCCTGGAGGTGCAAGGTGACAGTGCTAACCACTAAGCCACAATCACAAATCATACAAGTCTGATTTATTATACAATCAGAAATCAGACTTCATAAAACATCTAACGTCTAATCGTCACGTTCTTTATTTTCCCTACGGAAGTAGTAGATCTAAGTCTGAGTCAGCGCGTAATGCTGTGTTTAACGCTTAAATCTTAATTAAAATCCTTATCAGCTGTGGGTTTTAATCAACCGTAATGAGGTGCTGATGATTATATGGAATGACCCGATATTGACCCGGGATATTCCGAAGAAATAAGATCTCTGCTTAATTACAGTTAATCCAAGAAAGATACACACACTTGATTTGACTGGGGACAGGAAGGAAAAAAAAACAAAACTGATAACCAGTAGTGTGTCCTGCACCACCGGGGTCAAGGGTTCGACTCCCGTCTGTATGTGTGAGTGGCCTGCATGCTCCTCGTGCTTGGTTTGTTTCCTCCAAAGACATGTAGGGTTGTCGAAAGTGGCATGTCCAAAATTCAATTCAATTTTATTTGTATAGCGCTTTTAACAATGGACATTGTCACAAAGCAGCGTTACACAATCAAAAGAATTATTTAAGTTTGTATGGAATGTGAATGTGTATGAATCAAAATGATAAGACTGTCCCGGCGTATCCCATAGCCCAGCGTAATTGGGGTCAGAGCGCAGGATCAGCCATGAAACAACAAAATAATGTGTGTTATGATGAGTAACTACACTAGATTCATTGTAAATATTGTAAATAGCACTTCTGGTTAGATGCTAACTGCATTCCGTTGGCTTTGTACATGACAATAAGGTTGAGTCTACTATAATCGAATCTAACCTAATCTACGTACAATGGGTGTTCAAGTAACATGGTTATGAGAGTAAAAACTCCCTTTATTTCTCTATATAATCCCCTACTACACTGATGCACTTATTCGATTCAATTCAATTTCATTTATTTCTATAGCGCTTTTAACAATGGCCCTTGTCTCAAAGCAGCTTCACAAAATGAAAAGAAAATTGATGGAAGTGTGTATGAGTGAGAAAAATGTGTTTAGATAATAATGAGATTGTCCTTGATGAGCAAGCCAAGTGTGACGGCGAAGGTGGCAAGGAAAAACTCCCTGAGATGGCAATAGGAAGGAACCTTGAGAGGAACCGGACTCAACATGGAACCCATCCTCATCTGGGTGATAACGGATAACAGGGATTATATAACGACATCAAGTTCAACTTGTCCAAGTTATCATGGAGTCCAGTTCAGCACAGGGATGAGTCAGCCGGTGCTGAGGACAGAGGGTGGTCTGGGGGGGGGTCAGAGTGGACACTTAGGGGCAGCATGTGGAGATCCAAGCCATCATTAAGCAGAATCCAGCTGGAGTTGGTTCTTCTCTCGATGCCTCAAGATCCTCTGAGAGATGCCTCTGCCTACTGGAGCTGGCACAACCTCCAGATGCCTTGGGATGGGTAAAAAAAGGAAGAACAGATGGAAAAGAATTAGCGTAGATGCCGTTCAGGATATTAGCAGCATTAGATAGGAGTGTGCATTTAGATGTACGGGGGTTGTGGAATGAATTATGCGCATGCCAGATTAAAGAGTGTTTCATCACGGCAGAAAGTTTCTCTCATGCCTCCGCAGTGGTAAAGCGCTCGCCCTATCATCCGAAGATCGCCAGTTCGATTCCCGGGTGGTGCTGTAACCTCTCGCAGCCGGAGGTCTAGAGAGAGCTGATTGGCCGAGCTCTTTCAGAGGGGAGGGATGAGAGGTACTTGGTGCTCCCACATTAATCACGGCTCTACAGCCAGTCAGGGGCGTCTGTGAGCTTGCGCAAGCGGAAGGAGCGGATAGCGCTGTCCTCCGAGTGTGTTACGCCACTCCCAACGGTGCGCGAGCGAGCAGTTCAAAAAGATGCGGTCGGCTGGCGTCACGTGGTTCAGAGGAAACGCGTGATAGTCTTCGGCCCTCCCGGCTGAGTGGTAGTAGTAGCCTTAATGTGGAGCCCCCTAGTGATGAGGAGGAATTGGACGCGACTAAATTATGGAGAAAATCGGGTGTAAAAATCCAAAATTTCTCACACTGTAAACTTGAATAAGTTGGCAAAACTCAAAAAAAAATTTAGGTAATCAGTTAGATCATATTTTTAAGTAATGATGTTTCCAATTTTATGGATTGGCACCCTGTCCAGGATGTACCCTGCCATGTGCCCTAAGTCTCCTGGGATAGGCTCCAGGCCCCCCCGTGACCCTGAATACAGGATAAAGCAGTATAGATGATGAGTGAGTGAGTGAGTGAGAGTGTTTCCAATTTTAAGTAAACAGTTTTTGAGTTTGTTGTACTTCGTCATATTAATCATTCTTTACTTGCATTATTGAGTAGCCTAACTAATACTATTTAATAGAATTATCATTTTTTTGTTTTGCAAATCAAATAAATCTTTGTCGGTCTTTCGGCTGATCCGAGCAACAGGTCGCCACAGCAGATAATCCGGTCTGCACACGAGCTCGGCACAGATTTATACACCAGATGCCCTTCCTGATGCAACCCTCCTATTTTATCTGGGCTTGAGACCGGCACTTCATCCAGTTGTTGGGAATCGAACCCAGGCCTTTCACACGGCAGACAAAACACCTCCCACTGAGCCACCAGTGCCCTATTGCCCTACAAACTCATAAATACCAAAAAGTTCTAACTACTCATCAAGGTCTATTAATTAAAAATTATTGTAATGTATGTAAGTTAGCAGTACTCAATATGTTTAATTACTTTGAGCATTAGAGTTTACAGTGCAGTACGCTGGAGTCACGATCGGATCACCTCCTTCACGTCTGGTTTACACACTGGTTTAGAGCGACATCAGAAACGTCCCAGTTCCTGTAATGAATAAGTGGTGTTGGGGAATTAGTGTGTGTACAGTTCACACAGACTGATGCGTCTCCTCCATGAGTTGGCAACAAGTTATCTGTTGATTTTCAAGAATTTCCGCTCACTGAATGTTCACGTGAACGATTGGTCCGAGCCACCTCGGCTGGGATCGTCATTCACGAACGTACAGCCTTCTTTAAAACCGTTCAAATGTCTTACTGCGGCTAAGAGTCTCATCACCGCACTGTGCTTGAAGACGCCTGTAAATGTCCATTTGTTTTACGCCTTCGTTCACAAGAAATTTCGAGCTGAACTGGCACAATGTTCGTTTTTTCTTAATGTAAAGTTGAGTTTGTTCAGAGAGAGAGAGCATCTCTGAGAACATTTGTGAGCACATCTAAAGGTGTGTGTGTGTGTGTGTGTGTGTGAGAGAGAGAGAGAGAAAGAGAGAAGCCTAAAAAATGGTCCAGGACAAAGCAAGAAAAAAAAGTGAAATGTGTCAGTCAGGATTGTATATATGTACAGTTAATGGGCTGGCTGCCATACATTTCACTTATGGTGTCCTTTATTTGTTTCAGATTGTCTATTTTTTGTCTTGGAACATGTCTAGGACTGACATTTTACCACTAATGATTCCAACACACTTCACATTCGGTTGGAAAAAACATGACAGTTTCCATTCTGGGAAAATGAAGTCCTTCGTCTCCGTCTGGTTGAGTCACACAGAGCACTGGGGGGAAAAGTCTTCGCGATGCAGGTAGAAGTGCTGCAAGAGAAGAAGATTTAACAAATAATAAAATAAAATGTCATTAAATTTCATTCACCATTTAATCATCAACCTTACAGAGCAGTAAATATCTGAATATTAAACAGTGTGTAGAAAATATATACAAAAAAATAAATATATATTTTTTTTATTGATGTGCCAACCTTTTTCAAATGAATATTTACAGTAGTCTTGGGTATACTGTACATCTTGCACTTGTTTACCTGTTGTAGAACAGATGTTTTACTCATTCAGCAATGCATAAGTGATAATGGCACAGTGTAGCGCACAATTTGTTCCTAAATAAATAAATAAATAAATAGGTACGTCTTAGACATGTGCACAGTACGCAAGGGTACATGTTGACCGTTAAAAGAGGCACATCATTTTAAAAGCCTTCTGCATTAAATTATAATAATAATAACAATAATAATAATAATAATAATAATAATAATAATAATAATAATAATGATAATGATAATAATAATAATGATACTTGGGGTATGAAAGCACCGTGGGGAGCGAGTGAATAGTGTGTGTGTGTGTGTGTGTGTGTGTGTGTGTGTGTGTGTGTGTGTGCACACCCTGCAAATTAGTATACAGTCATGTTCTAAAGTTTGTCCTTCTTTTTTAATTCTATGTATTTTTATGTAAAAAAAAACAAACATAAAAAGCAATCTAGCGATTCCTCTTATTAGGCAAATACAACCTCAGACAAAAATAATAACATTATTTATTTAATAAGAATTAGCAAAAAAAAAAAAGAATACAATATTAATTACTGAGCCCCTAAAGGGACATGGGTGAAATTTTTTTTTACATTGGTGGAAAATAAAATGCCACCTTGAAAAAAGAAATGCAAAGCAAAAAAAAATAAATGTAATCTAGAAAAAAAAAATTGTTCGCAAGGTCTCACAAACATTTCACGCGGTCTTGCAAAACTTCGAGAGATCTCGCAAAACTTGACTCTTCAGCTTTGCCGATTTAGTCCAGCAGGTGGCAGCAATCCTCCTAAAATCGTGATCCTTGTCCACGCAATACCAATCCAGTCCAGTGAGTGTCAGTAATGCACCTAAAAGCTGGCTGCCAACCGCAAAAAAATAAAGGAAGAAGTAGCATAGGGGTGGGGGGGGGGGTGATACTCAGATTAGCGTTACACGTGCGTTGTTAAACAGGCATGGAGAGAATTACTGAGTAGCTGAGTTTTACTTTCAGCTTGGCCTAAAATATAAAGACATTCAGTTTGTACTCGGAGCGCGCCCTTTCCTTATTTTGGTGCCGGAGCTATGAGTCACGTGGTCTCGATTTCTTTTCCTACTATGTCTGTTTTTTTTCTTCTCCAGATCTCTGGAGCATTCATACGACATAGGCAGTGGTCTTAGAGAAGCCATCGTTTGGTGCACATCAATCTGGGACAGTTTATAAACCCATTTCCAAACATTTTGAAGTTCAACATTCTGCACTAAGACAGATTATTCACAAGTGCAGTGGAAAGCATTCAAGGCAGTTGCCAATCTTCCCAGGAGTGGGCATCCCAGCACATTCACCCCAAGGTCTGACCATAGAGTGCTCAGGGAAATGCAAAAAAAACAAAACAAAAAAAAGAACAAGAGCTACATCTCTGACCGTCTATGTTAAATTTTAATTCTGTAACAGCACAATTAGAAGAAGACTGAACAAGTACAGTTTGTTGT
>QMIH01000358.1:185065-203512 GCA_003987875.1 Clarias batrachus | reverse complement strand
ATATATATATATATATTACTTTTATATCGGTTATATCGGTTTTTAAAAGTAAAAAAAATAGAATAGTATATATAAGGGTACAGACTAAATATTTTATAGACAAATATAGTCTTTTTTTAATAGATTTAATAGATAGACAAAATAGAGTAGAGATAGATCAACAAATGAAATAAATAGTCATGTAAAAAAGGATTGAGAAATAGTTTCAAATAAAATAGTATAAAATAGAACACAAAGGGTACGGACTAAATATATAAACATAAAAATGCATTTTCCCTTTTATTTTTGTTAAAAATTAGATTGAATAGACAGATAAACAAAAGAAAAAAATAACAGTAAAAAAGAGAAAAATACAACAAAAAATAATAGTATCAAATAAAAAGGGTACAGACATTTATCTCTGCAGTCAAAGATAAAATCTAGTTTTAAAAAAATATCTTAAAGAAAAAGCTCTCTCTCTCTCTCTGTGCGTGCGTGTGTGTGTGTGCGCGCGCGCGCGTGTTTTCCCCTCCCACTTGAACCGGAACCTTTTTCCGTTTGCTGCTCTGTTGCATGTCGGCGCAGTTATGGAGTAACACCCACCGCAGCACAGGAAAAAAAACACACCCGTCTCTAGGATGTCGCGCTGAGCGATTAGTTGTTTTTTTTATCGTTTTTCTCTAACACCGGAGCAGCGACACGTTTTTTTATGCTTATATGTTTGCAAGTCGTTTCATGACGATGACGGGGTGTTAGTTCGCTCCGCCGGGTTTGCCGTGTACGTGTGTATCTGGAGATTTATTTATTTATTATTATTATTAGGGGGGATTCGAGCGTGCTCGGATTGACTACAGCATATAAATATTTATTTGTTTATGCATCTGACGTCGGTGCGTTTCAATGGCGTGGGTACAGCCGAGAGCGGGTGCGTGTGTGTGTAGATGATCAGAGAGAGAGAGAGACACACACACAGTGTGTGTGTGTTTGAGTGTGTGTCCTTCGAGGTGCTGCTACGCCCCTGACTCCATCATTAGCTCATCAGCGCTGTAGGTGTGTGTGTGTGTAAGCGGAGAGATTTATTCGACCCTGCACCACCACCACCATGGGGAACACCACCTCGTGCTGCGTGTCCTCCAGCCCCAAACTGCGGAGAAACGCCCATTCCCGCCTGGAGCCGTACCGACCGGAAGCGGAGCTGAGCCGCGAGGACACAGGCTGCAACCTGCAGCACATCAGCGACCGCGAGAACATCGACGGTAAGCGCGCCAGATGGGCAGCATCTGGCCTTCAACTGCTTTAACCATGATGGGAAATACCCCGTCAGTGCTTCCCAAAACACACACACACATAATCACATCCAAGATTCTGTCTAGTCCTCATCTTATTTGTTATATCATATTTCATTTATTATCTTTCTCATGTATCCTTCATCTAATACACTGATTAGTCGCATCATTGAACCCTGTGAACCCCGTTTCGACTCACGGACACCCGAACCCAAGTTCGATTGAGCCTTGCATTAATGTGTCCGAGTTACTAACTGGAAGGTCGGCGGTTTGAGACCCAGCTCCACCAGTCTGCCATTGCTGGGCCCTTGATCAAGGCCCTTAACCCTGTCTGCTCCAAGGGCGCCGTATCACGGATGACCCTGCGCTCTGACCTCGGTTACACTGGGATATGCGATGAAAGAATTTCACTGTTCAGTAATGTATATGTGATAAATCAAGGCTTATCCTGACTATGAGTGATTATAATAGACTGTAACAGCACCGCAGCGTTGAACTATACAACCCGCGTTTCCGGAGCAGCATGTGGCTCTTTCAACTTTGGGAAATAAATATTTAGTGTAAATGTATTTCATTTTAGTGTGTTAGTTTTTTAAAATATATATAAATAAAAATTTGAAGGTTATGGCGATGATCGCTGATATGCGACACTCGAGTTATATAAATGGTCCTTTTTTAATTCAGGCTGCACGCTCCAGTACACACGATAAAATGGCACACAGAAGCAGACAGCATTTTTTTTTGTTGCGTTGCAGGTGGATAATTTAAGTTCGGCTTTTTGTTTCAGAAATAGACATCAATAGACGGCTCAAATAAACAATGAATATCTTATTTGACAGTAACCTTCAACTGAGCATTTTTCTAAATTATTTTTTTTTTTTGCATGCAGAAATATATGTGTTTGAATAACCCTGAGTGTTGAAGGTTGCCGAGTCCTGAACTATACATATCACTCGACATCCCATGTGCTCTAATAATCGTCAATTATACTAACTGTCTGTCACAGAATGTGTGAGAGTAGGCCTGTACGGTCCATGGTATTGAAGAGAGAGCAGCTGTCTGACAAAACCCACATTTACATTCTAAGCAAGAAAACACATGGCTTATAATGTTATTTCATGTTGAACAAACACTTTGTCTCTGTAGTAATTAGGGACGGGAATCACAGATGATCAAAAGATGATTGATAACTGAATCTATTTATTTCTCCCGTCTCTAATATTAATTGCTTTCAAGTCATTCTAAATTGCGTCCTAGTTGTTTACACCTAAGCCAAGCTACAATGCTAACTAGCTTCAAACACAGGACTGAATCCCGAATCCCTCTCTGACGCTTCATCACGGATTGCAAAATATAATTCTAACCATGTATAACTCGAACCATAATCGGGAAACCCAGTCAGTGTCCCTTTTGTAGAAACAAGTAATACAGTAAATATCAAATCTACAATGAAAAAATGTATACTGTAGCTATTGGTATTTTACTCGTCCATTTTGCATCCAATAGAATGCTCTCTAAGCCCCAAGTCCCGCCCCTGTGAACAAACCAGGGTTAGTCAAGATCGTATATGGGTCAATTGTCTTGTTCTGGTCATGCGGTATCCTTCCCAGCAATCTATTATGCGTTGAAAAGATGGTTGGATTTTGTGTTTGTGTGCGCGCCATAGTAGTTCCTCATCACAAATCACGAGCAGATTAATGTACTAGGTTCTTTTCTTTGTGATGGTGTTGGGCTTCAAGGGGATTTCCATGACATGATTGCACGTCTGATCTGTTTGTACAGATACTGATGGACGGTGTTTGATCAGTGCACCTCCATGAGTTTTGTTTTTATTTATGAATTTTTTTAAACCAAATTTAACGCAAGTATATATTTTTCCGTCACTCCATATCGTGCTGGAGATGATCAGAGTTGAGCGGTATTGTGTTCAGTAATGTCATAAAGCTATCCCATCTAGATCACTGGGAATAATGTGTTTGAGCGATGTGACCAAAATGCCATCTATAGAATCTTGATCTTGGATCATATAGAGCATTTAATTTTTGTTTCTTTTTTTTTTTGTTTTTTTTTTCCTCCCTATAGTTGGCTGAGAAATTATTTTCACAAGGCTGGGTTATTATTTGATTCCTTTAAGTTTTTTCTACTGTCGAGTTTAAGCTGCATAAAAGTGACATAAGTGAAGGCACTGGACCGACACTTTTTTGGGCACATAGGACGTCTACTCGAGAAGGGTCGGATAATTAGCTGCATAAGGTTAGCCAAGAACCAGGGTCACAAGTGCCGAGTAACATCTAGTACGTCCGCTCGCCTGGTCGTATCCTGTTGGATGTTTTACTGTTTAAAATGAAAATAATTCAGTGCTTAGGATGAGTTCATAGTATTTTGGTGTAATTTTAACAAGTCTCATTTATCAAGCAGGATCCGAACGTCTTTATTTGTAAATCGTTTATGTGGTATTCATAAAAAAATAAATTAAAAAAATCTGACTCGTGCTCCAGTGTGTAAATTCCTGCATAAGAAGACTTGCCACTGTAAATCCTGTATCTCATCTGCATGGATTACTGCACTTAAACCACCTCGATGAAAAAATAAGTCGCCATTTCAGAAGGGCCAAATTATTGGGCTTCAAGCAACGAAAACAACTAATATAATTATATTTTGATGCATAGGTTTTCCCATTAGCAGGAACGAAGTACAACTTGGATGTGAAAACAGTGTTTCACAGTGTTAAAAAATTCAAACGAAAAAAAAAAAATCAATAAATAAATGTGATTTCAGCAGTGAAATAATCATGATAATTATTTTGCCCATAATCATGCAGCCCATCTATCCATCTATCTATCAATCACTGCCTGGCGGAAAAAAGGTGGCCATTTCAGAATGGTCAAATTCGGGCTGCATCAAGCAAAGAAAACTCTTCAGGACATTATCAAAACTAAGAAGGATCACGCGAAAAGAAATAAGGTCATAAAAAAAATGATGAATGGAGATGACGTAAAACACTAAAAAAAAAAAAAAAACACTGCTCTGTTAGTGAAACTAAGAGCTTTCCAAAAACATGCGATGTGAAGGATTGGGACTAAACCACTGTGTGTCCATAAGAAAATAAACCCTCATTGAGACGGCTTGAGTTTGCTATAGGGCATAAAGATTGAACTTTGGAGCGACGAAAAAAGGTCATGTGGTCTGATGAGTCCTTATCAGCGTTGAATCATTTCTTCTTGAAGGCGTCATTAATCAAATTATTAAACACCACAGGTTTTTTTTTGGGACCCTGTAGCCTGATAAAGTGTTTGAATATAAATCTCTGAGAGAATCTCGCAGTATCTCGATCCTATAGTTTTTGATTTTGCAGATCACAGTCTGCTGTTGTAGTTTAATTTCCTGCACAGGGTCCTCCTTAAAACGTACTTATCACATATTTGTTTACGTATCCGAGACATTATCACTTTTATTTCCGGCCTTTTTCCTCCCACATAACACAAGCTGTGTTAAAGTGTAGAGTCGAAATATTTTCTATATCGCACCTGCGTAGGAGGCCCTGAGCGTGCCTTCTTTCTCTGGGGAAGCTTATTCTTCTCGATTCTCCTCAGCTTCTCCGAGTTCATTCAGAGGTTCGATATGTCCTCGACGACGACTTTGATTCATCCCAACCCCCACCGCCCGAGCTGAAGGACGCAGAATTGAGCCAGAGAAAGATGAACCCTCAGACCTTTTTAAAAGAAAGGTGTACACAGGATCGAAAGCTCTGTGTCACCTCAATCCAGAGCGAGGTCCAGACGCGGGCGGGTGGGCCACCTGTGGGAATGGATCCGCGTTTAGCTTATGTAAGCTCACACAGCTGAGGGTTTCTCAGTCTGATTTCTTGGTTAATTTTCTAGCAATGCTCCAACTGTAGTTCTGGATTAGTGTTAATTTTGTCAGCTGTTTTCATCTTAGTCTTAGTCCCGGGATAAATGTTCGATTTTATCATATTTAGTCAATCATATCCTGTTTTTGTTTAGTCAAGTTTTAGTCAGAGGAACCCTCAAGTATTTTAGTCTAGTATATGTCTAAAAACATAATATTTTAGCAGTAAGATTATTATTATTATTATTATGATTAACCCTAGTCAATCTAGTCTAGCCAAAACAACTTTTTAAAGGTTTTTCACAAAAACAATTATCATAACATTTCATCTGATGTTTTCAGCTAATTAATATATTTAACCCCCACCACAACTGCTGCATGTCCATTTTTTAACTACAAAACAATAAGAGCAGTATGGACAATAATAGTGTTTTTAAACCTTATATGAATTTCCACACTGGGACTGTTGTAGGGATCCTGTAGCTCTGATCCTATAGAATCATTTGCTAACCTATTAGCTTAATGAGTTTGGCAACGGTTTAACTATAAAATAAAATGCATTAAAACATAATTATGTTAGCATGTGGTTAGCACATAATTACTACAAAGAGGCTGTAAACCTGGGGGATTTTTATGGTACTCTTCAGGTTTGTGGTAATTTTCCCAGCGATTGTGTTCCCCCACTGTTTCCCCTCTGATATCATACGACACATCGGCCTTTTCTCTCTCTCTCTCTCTCTCTCTCTCTCTCTCTCTCCGGTTGAATATGAAGAAAATGAGTCCAAATATCGTCCCTTCTCTTTGTCCCGAGTTATACTGCTAGCTGTGACGGCGAAGAGTTCAAGCCCCGGAAACACCGCCGCTCGTGCCGTGATAACTGAACACTCGTATCGCAGCGGATCGAGACGGAAATTATACGTTGACGAAAAATAAAGATGGAAGTTTTATTAGTATTTATTTCTTTTACTCGCGTCTTTTTTGCGTCAACAATATTACATTCTGATTTCGTCATTGTTCATTAATATTCGTGACATCTCGTCTTTGTCACAGGAACAAAAAAAGAATAAAATTGCGTCATGTAATAAACACTTTTCTGGAACATTCTGGAATGAACCTTCGGTCTCTCTAGCTCAGTCTTCTCCATAGCTTTCGTTCTGTTCTCAGAGTCTCTGTGTAAAACCTAGAATCGACACGTCAGGTTTACTTAATTAATCCAGTACATTATATCCCAATTAGAGCTGGACGTGCCTGTCTCTGATCAGATTTTTGTTTTTAATATGTGCACGTGTATGTAACATTTACCATATCCTGACACAAGTAATATAAACTAACGCATGTGATTATGAACTATATACTAATACTATAATAATAATATATTATAATTAGAGCTGTACATGCCTCTGATTATTGTTTTTATTATTTGCATGTGACATTTATCTTATTCTGATACAATTAATATGAACTAAACCATAACTTGGCATGTTATGATAAAATATTTACTCGCCGGTAAACACAAGAACAGAAGAAACCGTAACTATTTGACGAACCTGCATTGAGTCATACAGAGAGACCGTATTGTATGAAAATTAGAAAAGTTAGCGCACCAGATATCAATATTTACAATTATAGTACGTGAGCCACTTCTGTGATTTGTTCGTATCTACAAATGTTCGCAAGTCGGGGAATACTTGTATGTGCTGTAACGGTTTGTCCTAGTTGCTCTTGTCCTTCTGAATGATCGGTAATATTCATCACACCACCCGGGCAATTATTATTTTCCTAAATCGACACACCTCAGACAACTTGCGCCTTACATTAGTAACTTAGGCAGACATGGCCCAGATTGTTACAATCAATTTTTATCATAATCATTTAAAGCACATATTCTAAAATTCATCCGTCTTTTTTTCCCCCCCATCCCCTTCCTGTTTGTTGTGTGTAATCCTGAGAATGAACAAATACTCTCAGACAGACTCCTCATGTAGGACATATGTGCACTGCAGTAAGGGCTGTGCCAGCTGTTGTGTTTTATTTAATTTTTTTCTTATTATTTTTCTCATTATTAATTAAAAAAAAATAATTAATTATTAGTCTAATTAAGGGCTAATGAGATGTGACTTCTGCTTCGTTCTGACGCTTCGTGCTGAGCGTAATCCAGTGTAATGCTTTAGTGTTTAATATCGAGTTGTACGCTCAGGTTCATGTGGCGCCGCCGTGCCGTTGTCGCCTCGCCATTTGTGTGTATTTCACTCGTTGTTTAAACGAATCCTGTGTGTGTATGAGAGGGAATAAGATCAGATAAGCAAGAGATGTAGAGCAAAAGTGTGTGTGTGTGTGTGTTTTAAGATCAGTCAGTACCAGACTGCTGAAATGGAGGAAGTCCAGCACTTTGAATCAGGCACCAGGCAGATGTGGCAGGAGCACGTAGACAAGCTTTTATCATCTCTCTCTCTCTCTCTGTGTGTGTGTGTGTGTGTGTGTGTGTGTGTGTGTGTGTGTGTGTGTGTGTGAGAGAGGGAGAGAGAGAGAGAGAGTGCACTGTTCCCCATTTTTACTCCTTTAAATCTCCACTAATTAAACCTCTCTCTTGCTTTATTACACAGCACTCTACACCCCATCGAGTGTAATGGTTACGCGTGTCGTGTTCAACCACTACTCAGTATCGCTCTCCGTTCCAAGCCTGGAGTAATCGTATAATTCCCTGCAGTAAAGGCAACGGAGATTCTGTCTCGTCTCTTCATTTTTGGTTTCTCTCCACCTAAAACGAAATAGAAGAATATTTAAAGCTGCAAATAATTTAAATTCACTTTTGTTTTTTTTTTAAGACATATAGGATTCCAGTGTGTATGTACAATAAAAAAATAATTACTTGCTTTTTAAAGATGGAGAAAATGTTTATAATTTTTTATTATGTGGAAATTGATTCATCACTCCAAAATATTTTTTAAAATTAAATTTTAACTATTGCTGTTGAAATGTTGCGGTTCCTCTATAATCCTACAGGTGCTCTAAGCTATTCACACATTGGCGGCGGTGGAAACACATGATAGTCTTCGGCCCTCCCGACTAAGTGGTAGTAGACTTGTGAAATTAATTGAAATATCAAATAAATCCAAACATTTCAAAGAACCAACCTACAAGCCCTCAACCCCATCTAAAAAAAAAAAAAAAACAAGCGAAAGAAATAGCACCTTAGCAGATTTCCTATAGTCTCTTAATAATAATAATAATAATAATAATAATAATAAATAATAATGATAGTTGTGAGTTAAGAGGCCTAGCCAAGTGGAAACACTCCATTACTACTATTTTTTATCTTTTTTTTTTTCTTTTTTTTTTGCCGTTTAACAAGCCAGTTATATTTTCCCCCTATTGTGACCTCATATAAGAACAGCCCCTCTCCCAGCTTGTTGCTCAGCTCGCGGTTACCTGGTAGGCGTGGCTCATCTGTAGCTCCTTTATATAAACACTGAAATGGCACATTTTGAGGAGGAGTAAAATAAAAGGAGTTGGGATGGAAAAGTGTTTATCAGAGATGTAGTTCAGCAGGAGCTTTCACACACACACGCGCACACACTACAGGGAGCTCTGAAAGCTATGTTAAAGAAATATATAAAATATGGAACATTTTAAAGGTCTTTTCGATCTTATTGACACTAGGCATTAACAGGTGTGTTTGGGTGCGGTCGACGATCACGTACGGCTGGCTGTGAGGGTCAGGTGTTGTAGTGATCTTGGTTTATTAGTCGTACATTTGGAGGTTAGTTTGTAGGTCCAGAGTTGCTGACTATTATGGTGAAGTAACACACACTTCATATATCGTGTGTGTGTGTATGTAATGGGAAACACTTTTTTTTAAATACCAAGGGATGTGACGTGTATTTATTCCTGCACTTTCTTGTAGCGAGTTAACAATATAATCAATATCCGAGCTTAACTCAAGGTCGAAGAATATATTTCAACAAAGCGAGGGCTTTGAAACGGCGCGCTGTAAAAGCGGACGCGGCCGGTTTAAACGCCCGTCGGTCAGATATTTTTTGTTTAGTGGGCGGTCCCTCGCTCCAGCGGTGACCCCGATGCTTTTAACCTCTAGCGTCGTCAGGAATCGTACACCTACAGAGTGATCCACGTGGTCGCTTTTCCTGGATAAAAAAAAAAACAGTGAGGGTGTAGACACGCGGGTTAATGCGCGAGATAAACGCACGAGCGTGCAGAAATTGAGGTAATTAGTGAAAAAATTGTATTTGCGCTTTTTCAGCCACTGCGTTTTCACGGCTGAAACACTCGACTCAGAGTTTATAGACGTTAATGGACACTCGAGCAGCGTGTGTGCGAGTGTGTGCGATAACACGAAATGGGTTTAGCTGATTAAAAGAAACAAGCGAATTTGTTTTGCTGTTAAGAAACATGGCTGAATAGAGGTTTTTTTCTTTTTTCAAATAAACCTCGTCAACCTGGTTATTCATCCAGCGTGACCGAGGCATGATTCTCACCCAGTGTTTTATGCTTACCTTAAGGCAGGCGCATGACTGTGTGTGTGTGTGTGTGATTTAAGCCTGTGACCAAGAGGAAGTCGGCCATGATACATGAGGCCATGAGTGAGGAGAGAAAATGATCATTAATGTAAAATACAAAACAAATTACGCTTCATTTAGACATGCAGTCCAGTCAGTAGTCCATAATGTCTTACTTCCATACATTAGCTAGCGATAAGGCTGGAGTTTCAATAGTTTTATATAACGCTTTTTGCAGTGATTAATTGTCGTGACGCAGCTTTACAGAATTAGAAAGAAATGAGGTTGAAAAGTGTGAAGAAATGTGTTTAAATCACAATGATGCGACGAGCGAGGAAAAACTCCCTATGGCGAGGAAAAACTCCCTGAGAAAAGGAAGAAGGAAGGAACCTTAACTCGACAGGGAATCCATCCTCATGTGAGTGATGACGCATAGCAGGGATTGATCTGCAGTCGTACTGTGTGTTAGGAGGCTGGAAGTTCAGAATAACAGAGAGGAGTTTAAGTTAATAAGGAGTCCACTTTCGTTATTGGAGGCTCAAGTACAAAACTGTTGAGCGACTGCAGTCCGTCTTCATGGTTGAGACCGTCTTCATGGTCTAGTCAGGAGGGCAGAGGGGGTCTGGATCATTTGGGGGGAAAAGGATAAAAAGAATGGGGAATGGTCACAGTTACATAATAAGATACATGTATAAGATGAATATAGACTACCGCTCAAAGTATTGGAATCTCTTTCTAACTCCATGGTCGTTCCTGATTTGTGTTTTTTTTTTTTTTTCTTTTTTCTACACTGTTTAGCAAATTTGAAGGCGTCCAGAATACACAACCTTTGAACAGTTGATATTGAGATGTATCTGCTACTTCTCTCTGTAAATCCTTCATAACGGCTCTAATCTGAGGTGTGGTTTGTTAATTGGTGATGAACTTCTCCTCTGCAGCAGAGGTAACGTTTTGGTCTTGCTTTCCTACATCTACATCCAGGCATTTGGCAGACGTCCTTATCCAGAGCGACTTACATTTTTATCTCCTTATACATCTGAGCAGTTGAGGGTTAAGGACCTTGCTCAAGGGTTCAACAGTGGCAACTTGGTGGTTTTGTTAGAACTTGGGACCTTCTAAACAGGAGTCCAATGTCTTAACCATTCAGCGACCCCTACCCCTTACCTTTTCTTTCCTGGGAAGGTCTTCATGAGATGAGTTTCATCATGGTGCTGGATGGGTTTTGCAAATGCACTTGACGATACCGTTCTTGAAGGAACTGTTCCGCCAAACAAATCTAAGATCTTTACACCCACTCGAGTGCAGATTGTCAGTTCTGCTCCTTGTTGATGAGAAGAACTGTTCTGTGTCGACAACCATGGTGAGCTGAAAAGCATGCAGGAACGTCCAACCTCAAGGTGGGCTACAATGAGCTACAACCGCACAAGAGTCACATCGGCCAAGAACAGGAATCGGAGCCTGGTCTAACACTTAACTTGCTCTTCTAATTCTGTCATCAGCATAACGTTCTCCTCCTTCAGTATAATCAAGCTGACAGAAGCACGTCTCAGAAGCACTCCCCAAACACTCTCTCAATTTTATCAGAAAGACTTCTTGCATTAAGGAAGTGTTGATGGGACACTCTTTCCTTCACGATTGTTTCAGCAATCAGTTCAGCAGGTTTTTTTTTTTTTCAATTTCATTGGTGAAGCCCAGAAGTGTGTGGACGGATTAAAACCTTCACAGATGTCTCACACAAGGTTTGAAAGATGGGGGTGGTGGTATAAGAAGCAGTTCATAAGGCTTCAATTCGTCCTGCCATCATCCTTTATCACACGCTCAGCACGGACGCTAATTTAAGCAAAGCTGTACAGTCTGATGCTGCGAACGGTGTAATGGAGATGATATAAAAAACAAAAAAAGTGCTAGAGCTGCGGTACTGTGTACAGCAGGCTTTATTAATCTAAAAAGAATGTCCTTTTTTTTTTTTTAGTTTGAAAGTTTTTTTTTTTGTTGTTTTTTTTGTTCGTTACCATAACAAGTGAGAGAAATAAGAGAAGTTGCTGAGGAAATAAGTTCTTTATGGTTGCTGTAAAAATTAGTATTAACAGGAAGTTGACTTGTGCATCGTCCCCAGCATTAAATTTAGTTAAAAATGATAAAACCGTATGATATCAGAAAGTGTTGTAATGGGTAACAGAAACATAAACCACTAAAGGTCCGACTGGTATTGGAAGGTTGGATGATTCGATAGATTCTTCCTTTAATTGTTTTCGTAAAAAAAAAGTTGAATAAAAGGTAAATTTCATAACCATGATCTTGTGCTTCAAAGCCTCTGTGAGATAAAAATCATAATACGACGGGTGTTCGAGTCAAACCGGGACCTTTTATTTATTTATCTTTATTTTTTGCCCGGAATAACAGAACAACATTCAGAGAGTAAAAACTCCCTTCATTTCTCTATATAATCCCCTGATACACTGATGCACTTATCTCAGAGTTTCACTAGTGCTTGGACACCATCAAGGTAGAAAGTGTTCTCTGTGATCAGGCGAAACTTTGACGTCGGAAACTTCAGTCTCCCAGGAACTCCTTGTGGAAATTTGCTTGGAGTGAGGTCAGGACCGTACTGGGGATATGACGATAATTACCAGCCGAGGTCCTGCAATGTGCAAGTGGTGCAGGATTAGATAAATAAATAAATAAAATAAAATAAATACCAAACCAATCCATTAAGGGAGGTCCTGGGAGGCTGGGAAGCAAGAACATATGATCAAGCCTCTGGTGTATCTTGATGGTGTCCAAGCAACACTGTGATGAGTGTATAAAGAGAAATAAAGGGAGTTTTTACTCTGATGACTGTGTATTGTATTCTGTGTAATTAAAAGTCCCGGTTTTGACTGGAATGCCCCTCGTATAAATTGTATCATTAAAAAAATATAGATCTAAAATGTTCATTGCATTATTTCAGACTTCTTCTTTGTTTATGTTTAACTGAAGAGAGCACTCACTTTCCGTCCTGTCCGGTCTGTTTGTGTCGTGTCAGTAGCGGCGTGTGTATCCCGTGTCACTGCGACCTGGCGCAGAGCTCGTACCCGCGTGTACGTTTAAAAGTTCTCATAAAATTTTTTCTTTTAACCTTGTCGAGGCAAACCATCACATAGCGGAGGAAGCCTGTGGTGTTTATTTATCATCTGGACCAGGACAGCAGGATGTGTGCGCTGTGGTTTCCTCACAAAATGTTCTCATTAAACATGATGACAAAATAATGCACTGCCTTTTATTTATTTATTTATTTTTTACGATCTCTCTTACGGACTCTGGAGTAGGGCTGGATGAGGTGAAGAAAATGGCATGGAACATATTCGATCTTTAAGGATCAAAGCGGAGATGATTTTATTTGATTTTTTTTAACGTAAATACGTATTCATCTTGTGTTTAACTTCAAAGAATGGTCATAAACGTATATTCAGCATTTTGAGGTAAGATTTATATTTATGAGGTAAGGGGTGGCGTGAAACACTCTGAAGAAAGCGCTATCCGCCGCTTCCGCTTGCATCAACGTGGAGACGTGATCGATGCGCGAGTCCGAGTATCCCTGACCGCTGTACCAGCAACCGGGAATCTTAGTCACATACTCGGTCACATGACTGTGGCTCATCGTCATATTTGAGGAAGAAATGTGGCTGAGTCAGTGCTGGGGGGGAAGAGACGCAAGCGAACAGTAACCGATTCTGTAAAGTGGTGTCAAGCTTATACGACAAATATTCAGAATGGATCTTTAATTTAAAGGCAGTTAATAGTTAAAAGGGAAAATTCTGCACAAAACTTATTACGTTACGATACAAAGAAAGGTTATTACACTTTTAATCTAATCAGCAGGTTTAATAATGTAAAATATGCTAAAGTATGTACTCTAGGGATGCCGACAGTTTTGACGCACAGAGAGACACTGTGGCCTCGCTCGCACCTTCATGGCCAGTGTTCAATTATCGTGCAGTGTTCGTGTTCTCCAGGTGCTTGGTGGGTTTCCTCCTGGTACTCCGGTTTCCTCCAAAGACTTGCAGATTAGGTTAATTGGTGTTCCCTAATTGCCTGTAGTCTGTCTGAGTGTGTGGTGTGTCCTTTTGTGCCCTCCGATTCTTTTCTTTTTGTCCATTTTCCACATCTAGTAGACCATCAGATCAGATTTTATACTTTGTGAATCTTTTTGTAAATTGTATAATGTATAGGCGACAAACATTTCCCCTTCCCGTACTGAGGTTATGTTTCGTAGAAACGTCTTAACATATCGCGACGTGATCACGTCCAGCCCTAACATTACAAGATACCTTATCAACGTTTGCTCTCGTCATACAGCCCAGCCCTAGTCCAGACCAGAGACGAGGCAGCGTGGTGCAAGACCGGTGTCGAAATGGAGGCAGAGTTTGTGTTTATAAAACTCAGCACCACCCTAAAGCCTAGTCCGCGCAGATACCCATGAATTTATGAAGACGAAATCTCATCTCATCTCATCGTGATTCCGTCCTCTGGTACAAACTCCACAATTTCAAGATGGTGGAAGCGATGCTGTTTTCTAGAATACACATCGCACAAGTGATGTAAAGGTCACGGGTCAGGTCCCCAGTGTGTCAGATGGACATGACATTTTCATGTGTTGGTGTGTGAGAGAGAGGATTAGGATGCGATAAGTGTGTGACTTTGTGCCTCATGGCGCTTATGTGATGAGGTGAATGAGTGAAGAGGGAAATAAAAGCGGAGCTGCCCAGCTGTGAACACACACACACACACACACACACACACACCACCTTCTTACTTTCCCATCAGTCTTCCAGCTGAATAGAAATGAGAACGCTCGAGTGCTGATAAGGGTGTAAAGGCCTGGAGGTGTTTGAGTTTCGATAAGTGTGTAGAGCGTGTGATTGTTCATGTTCTTTCTCATGTACTGTGTATGTATGTGTGTATGTATGTGTGTGTGTGTGTGTGCTGATTTACAGCCACAACATTGTTGTTTGTTTGTTTAAGTTAAAAGTCATAATGTTTTGCAAAGTAAAGTCAGAATATTGTGAAAATAAATTTGGAACATTCCAGTTGAAACGCAGTCATGATATTTCGACCTTTAGAGTCGTACCATAAACTTTCAAGAACATTTCAAAAACCTTTTAAGGTGACCTCAAAAAAGGAGAAATCAAAAATAGAGGTCACCTTCACATGTTTTTGAAGTGTTCTAGAAATATCATGGTCTGTACGGTATATGTGATATTTCTTTGAGGTTTTGTAGAAACAATACTTTCTTCAAATCCTCAGAAATAATATTATTTGTATTTTTTCATATTTTTTTTGCAGTATAATAATAATAATAATAATAATAATAATAATAACTGGTCCTTCTCTGCCCAGCTGCTATTTGTTTCTCTCGTGACGTTAATAAGACAGATGTTATGAGTGCATCAGTTACAGCGGCGCTGCTGATGTGAAATACACGGCACACAGACAATTGTTCATCCCGTACAGGCCCACAGAAAGGCATCCAGCGCAGCAGCAAGCGTTCGTACAGCCCTTAATGAGCTGTTCTGTTGAGAAGAAGTGTTTATACGAAGTCAAATTCAGCATTTTTTAAATATACAGTACTGTGCAAAAGTCTTAGGCGCCATATTATGTGTAGTACGAATTTTGTTATACAAGTTTATTATGTACAAGACCATTTCCTACAAAGATGCACTAATATTAATGAACATTACAGAATATTTGCATGTCTTTAAAGAAAGTGACGTATTACATGACAGACCAGTTTTCAGATGGAAAAAAATAAATCAGTAATCCTGGGTTTTGCAGGAAAGTTGAAAGGAGTGAGTGTGACGAAGTTACCAAAAGAACTCCTATTCTCCAGCATGCTCAGTAAAACCTAACAGCTGTTTTATTTACAGTTCTATGCAAAAGTCTTGGGAACATCCAAACAAAAGCCATATGCAATGATGAATTATAAAACGTTTCTACATTAAAAGAAACTTCTATAAAAAGCACTAAGTAATAACATAAACAATAAACGGTCAATATTTAGTGTGGAAACTCTCTGCTTGAACATAAGCGGTAGTGTCCGATACAGATGTGTGCAGTATTCTAAATAAAACAGCTGGTTTTACTGGAGAATATGAGTTCTTTGGATGGTAACTTCGTCACACTCACTCCTTTCTATTTTCAAGCAAAACCCAGGAGTCTCCATTATTGATTTTTATTTTTATTTTTTCCTATCTGAAAACTGGTCTGTCATGTAATATGTCACTTTCTTTACAGGCATGCAAATGGTCTTCTGTAATGTGTAAATATATATAAAGGATAAAAGCATAAGCTGCGTAACGTCAGTGTAAAATAAATGAGACACGACCGTGACCCATAAACATTTGTGCGTTATGAATAAATAATAATAAGCTAGTGGGCTACATGGAGCAGAAAAGTGTACCGTAGCTCCCTGAATAGAGAGACGATTTAAATTTTTTAAAAAAATGTAAAAAAGGTTGAATATCCGTTTTTCCACGTTTGATCCGCAACCCAGTGGAGTCTCACACGCTGCTTCCTGCGCTTGTTGTCTATATTTGTAACGCGCTCAGTGTTTTGCTATTCATCCTCATGGTTTATTTTAGACACGTCAAGCTTTCCTCCTGACATTCACACATAAACGTGTGTGTGTGTGTGTGTGTGCTGCTTTGGCATGTTGTTGAAGTAGGTCTGCAGGCGGTCTGGGCCGAGCATGCGTAAATAAGCTCAGGTCTCCGTCCCATTTTTATCTTTATTCCTTCCCTTTTCTGAGCTAAGTGACTTGAAACCTTTTTTTTTTTTGCTTTTTCCTCCTGTCCCACACAAAAGAAAAAAAAAAAACCCAGAGAAGGGGAAACTCACCGACATCCTGCTCTTATTCACTCGCCTCATATCCATCACAGCGTGTCACACACGGTAGCTTTAATCATCAGACGAATCACGGCGGGTTTGTTTAAATACTCCCCCGTAGTTTTGTTGTAACAGTGACCTCACAGGATCTGGGATAGTGTGTGTAAAGCACGTGTAACGTAATACATAATGCAAATGCAATTTATTTGTTGTTTTTGCGGCGGTTTGGTGAATTCGATTAATTGAATCGAATCGGGACAGTTTTCGATTTGGAATCGATTCAGACCTTTATAATTTTTTTAGGCAAACTTAAAAACATCAGATGGTCTAAAATGTAATTGCATTTTAAAAACTACTCTGATTTTGCGAGAGTATCGTTTATTCCTCTTTTGTCTTTACGCAACGTTGGTGCCATTACTGCCACCTACTGGACTGGAGTGTGGACCGAACGATCGGATTGGATCAGTGCGGTGCCAAACCAATCTATCAAAGCTAAGGTCTAGCCGTGTATCAGAACACTGACATTTATTCATTTTTTATACATCGTGCAGTGTTTTGTGAATGAATAGTCTTTTATTATCCGCACATTTTAAAGTCCAGCAACTTGTTTATTATGAAGAGTTCGAAGCCGAAGAGCGACTTTTTGTAAAGCTGATGTCAGTGTTCAGAAGTTTTACAGCTCATGCACGTGCATAGAGGAAGCTCTGTGTTCAGCCGTGCTGCAGTGAAAAGGTGCTTCATGCTTCACCGAGCCGGCGGATTCACGTTCGCTATTGCGCATTAGCACGTCGTTCGACTTTCAAATAGCTGCAGTTTGAATCAAACAGTTTTATCAAAACTTTATGCGTCATCTAAACGAGAGGCAGCTGTTAATCCTCAGACACGCCACAGGGTTGTGGATTCACGCGTACACGTTGCTTCACGCAGACGTCTCGACGTTTTCATAAACTTGGTTTTACGTAAAAATAAATAAATTAATAATTTAATAATAAAAAAGTGATTCAAACTTGTTGAACTGACATATCGCGAGATTTTCTTAATAAGATTACACAGCAAGTCAATCTCACAATATTTCAGGAAATAATAATTTTAAAGTAAAACTAGTTCAGATTTCTGATCTTTCTTTTACCTTGATCCTGATTGGTGCAAATCTAATATCTAATCAGTTCATTTGCTGGTTATGGTTAGCAATTTCTGGATGGAAAATTGACATCTGACGAGTTGTTTATGCGGGA
The DNA here is from genome assembly GCA_003987875.1 of Clarias batrachus. Classification (NCBI taxonomy): domain Eukaryota; kingdom Metazoa; phylum Chordata; class Actinopteri; order Siluriformes; family Clariidae; genus Clarias; species Clarias batrachus. The sequence goes on along the minus strand of QMIH01000358.1, from coordinate 185,785 downwards.
TAATCACTATTTTCTTAAGCTAACAATTCAATTAATTGTTTCAATTATTTTTCTATTCAGAATAGATTCACACTTCTTAATTAAACATTCAAATGTTAAATTGTCTAAAATTGATAAAACGTGAAAAATATTCAAATAAAAATTCTGCACTCACTCACATTTTGCAAGAGCATCGCTGTTTTGCTTTTGACTTTATGCCTGGTTAGTGCAATACTGCCATATACTGGACTGGAGTGTGGCGCAGACGACTGACGGGGGGGATAAAAAAAATTAAATGCTGGACAATTTTTGTTTTGTTTTGTTTATTGGATACTTTTAGAAGGAAAGTGTTTAAAGGATCCGGTTCTCGGGTGACGGATACATCCCGTCATGGAGACATACTCGCCGTTTCCGTGGCAGTTACTTCACGGAGTCGGGTTGCCGGCTTGATGCCCGATAAGAATAAACATCAGTGCTAGTTAATCAAATCAATTAAAAATTCGCAATGCTCAAGAATCGAATCGAATCATAAAATTTTCATGTGATTCCAAGCGCTACAACTGACCATCACACTTGTATGTGAATCTTCTCCAAATTGTTGCCACAAAGTTGGAGCACATTTTGGAATGGGTGGATGATCATCAGGTGTACATTTTTAAGGCTATCCAAGTTGTGTGTAAGAAAGGGCTGGACGATATCTGTTAATACGTTTTTTGTTGTGGATAATTAAAAGACAGATAA
>QMIH01000358.1:163624-181909 GCA_003987875.1 Clarias batrachus | reverse complement strand
GAGTGGTATGCAGTTTGAGGAGATCTCCCACTATGGTAAAGTCTTGAGAACAGAAAACTTTTTCTTCTGATTAAATAAAACATGGTTTGTCATGTTATAAATGTATATTTCTTTCTTTCTTTTAAATCGTATTTATTTCAAGCTGTTTCACAGCTAAACATTAAAGAAGCTAGAAACCGGTTTATTTTTAAAACGAGATCTAAAGTATTGCTGCACAGTTAATCGCTTAAAAAAAAAAAAAAACACACAATACGGACCCGCACAATTATTTAATTAATTTCAGCAATGTAGTACAGGTAATATACACACAGTTAGGAATTTATGTACAGTTGATTGATAATTTAAGTACTTAAGACGATAAATAAACTTTCACATCCTGTTAATGCGATCATTTGCACTGTTATTTCCTGTTATTTTCAATCAATTATTAAATAAATATATGTGAATGTAAAAAAGCAATAAATTGATGCAATACATGAATAAATGAATGAATGCAATAAATATATTTGAATGCAAAGCGGTACGTTTAAAATAGTTACACACCGCAGTGTAAATCATAATGTCTCAATGCGATTTTTATTATTATTATTTTTTTTTTTATTCAGTTGTGCACCCTTTGTGTAAACGGATAAACAAGATAACGTTAGTGAACTGAAAGTATTAATGGTGATGAACTGGCATGGCCGAGGAGGAACGAAACACTTCAATGTGGTAACTTCAACTCGCCATCATGTGACATCACCAACAAACTACTTTTTGTTTTAAACCCCTGTGGTTAACTCTCCTTTATTTATTTTTTTCTTTTGATGTTCTTTGAAAGTATGAAGATTTTATCTTGAGGATCATAAGATTATATGATGATGATGATGATGATGATGTAGGTTTGACTCACATGTGAAGTGTAATATGATGTAGACGAGCACGGCTAAGTGTGAATCAGGTGTGTGTGTGTGTGTGTATGTTTTTATACTGGCATATTGTACGGTTCAGGGCATCTTTGATTGAAGTGTGTGTGCGCGTGTGTGTGTTGGGTGGGGGGGGATGAAAAGACAGCACACAGCTGTGTGTAAAGGCCGCGGGGCTGGTGTGTGTGGCGCTCATTGTTGGGAGGATGTGGGAGTCAGAGCAGCCCTTTCATTAGAGCAGTGAGACACAGGCCCTGAAAGAACACACTAATGGCCAAGAATCCTCTGTTCCTCTTCTTCTTCTTCTTCTTCTTCTAATCTGCCTGTTTCATGCTGTCAGCGATGTCTCGCATGAGTCTCCAGTTTGCACATTAATGTGTTCCCATGGTTTCAAGCCTCACGTTTCCTTTAGTCATAATTCTCTCTCTCTCTCTCGTTCTCGAGTCATCTCTCCATGTCTAAAATAAAGGCCTGCTCTTGTTCGGCATTTTACCCCGTGACCCGGTCTGCCCTGGGCTTGGCTCTGGTTCCTCAGGGAGTCGGTCGAGGATCAGTCAAGCTTATACAGCCTCCTTAAAACGGCGCTTTATTTCGAGAGGACACGATCAGGACAAAAACAAAAAGTATGACCTCATAATGGAGGTTTTTTTTTTTTTCCTTTGCTGAACAAATTAGAGCATGGACTCTACAAGAGCGCTGAAGGTGTGCTCGGCACAGAGACTTCAGCGGAATATCCTTTGAATCCGTTTTAAATCGAGGGGAACGCCATGAACTGTTGAATCATGTGTCCCGTCAAAAGGCACCGGGTGTACACCAATGTCAGCGGGTTTTCAGACCGATCAGCCTCCGATATGACCCCTTCTCAAGCATGCGAGGGATAAAACAGAAAGCCGTTCAATCCATCATCTGGAGAACATGAGCTTGAATGGGTCGTCTGTAGCCGGGAGCTGTCAGGGGCAGGGAGGGGTGTATTCACACGTCAATCCTAGCGGCACTAGCAGGGAATAAAATTTTCCGTACGTGCGCGCATGTTTCCGTTTAGAAATCATCAGAAATTAACGCCCCCGCAAAATGCAATTTGAATGGAAACAGCTGGAGCAGTGCAGTGAGCAGGGACGTCAAAAATGTCCAAGTTTCGAGGAGAAGTTGTGCAACCAGGTCCGTCCGTGGTCCAGGTCTCCCTCAGCTGTGGGAGAGAAGCGCCGTCTTAAATGACGACGTGGAAACGAGCTCCTCAAGTTTCTTTACTTCATGCAAAACCGTCTGATGGAATTTTCTAGTGCGCCCCCTACAGGAATCCTCTGGTAACACACGCAGTACAGTCGACCCCCTCGAAGTCCGAAGTTGTTTCCGGAAACGGCACATATCCTCCACTATTTTCTTTTCTTTTTTTAGATATATAGCTTTTTTCATTGCAATATACATCTTTCCATGCGTTTTTAATGGTGAACTACTAAGCACAATATAATTGACAAATTTTTGTAACATAAATATTAACATTAAATGCAGCAGAATTTCCATATATAATACAATACTGTGTAAAAATCTTTAGTATTGTAGAGAGAACGCAAAGCAGCGGTATAGGAAAATCAGTTGTGAGTGAATCAGGTAGTCAGGTACAGTAGGCCCTGTCAATCACAGCACAGACGGCCTCCCAGTGAGCCAGTGCTCTCTCAACAGACGCAGACGTTCTCCTACCGGAGTGACTCTGACACACACACACACACAAACACACAAACACACACAATTCTATGTCTTAGTCTTATATGAAGTAAAACCCTTCAGTGGCCATATTATTAGGTACCCATGTATAACACTTCACCGTCCTTGTGTTCCATCCATCACCATGACGCGGCGATAAAAGCATCTAAGGTAACTAAAATGCTTGACCTTTGCCCAACATCGCACACATTGGTGGTACACATCTGTTTATTGCGCGTGTAATTAATGTGGAACCAAAATTATGAAATAAACAGTAAGTATATTTAAAATATACATATGTTTGTTTACAATTAAATAATAAAATGTAAATAATCATAATGAAAATGATGCTTACAACATGACATGCTGAAATAATAAATACATATATTTATATATGCAAAAGTAAATAACACAAATTTAGAAATGAGTCATGAAGTTTGTTAAGGATAATGTTGAGGATTAAGGCTTTTGATGTGAGTTGAGCCGGTAACATTAAACATATATATATATATATATATATATATATATATATATATATATATATATATATCTTTTTTTTCTTTTTTTTTTTAAAGCACTAAGTAACTAAAATGATGAAAGTAAAATAAAGTTATAATTTAAATTTTACTTGTGTAAATGCACAATGAATTTAAATGTTACTTAAATATAAAAATAAACTATCCTGTCCAACTACCCAAATGTAAAAGGCAATAATAAAATACAGCTATAATAATAATAATTAAATATTTTTTATAATTAAAAAAATATATGTAAAAAAATAATTAATTCAAATATTCACTTAAAATTATTATTAATTTTGGGAGTATTTTTCAGATGATAACATTGATATATAAAGCTGTGTGTGTGGGCAGCAGCACTCTTCCTTCTCCATATGATTGTCTGCATGTGTGTTACTGTACTGGTGCTGTCTCAGATAAGGAAGTCGTGTCTGGAGGACGTGACCTCGGCGCTCGATCGTGGCGTTCTCTCTCTCTCTCTCTCTCTCTCTCTCTCTCTCTCTCTGTTCGAGTGCAGGAAGTGGAGTTCGGTCAGCTGCTGTGGTTAGAAACAGGATTCCTGTAGATGGTTTGTCATTTCTTGCCATGAGACGCGCTGAATCTTTAAGCTCAATGTCAGCTTTATTTATTACGCTCTGCGACCAGACTGTGAGACGTCTGTGAGTTTTTCATACACGGTACTGAAATCAGACACACACTGGAGCTGGCACAAGTGAGAGCAAAGTTAGCAGGCATGTATTGGAACCACTGTGTGTGAGTTTTGAAGAGATCTCAGAGGGAAGTTAAAGAAAGCAAAGCATCCTGCTGTGACTGAGTAACGCGGCTGTTTGACAGCGAGTCTGTGATCTGATTAATATTAGAACTGTGCAGTTTAATCAATGTCTTGTTGGTCATTTCAATTAATACGGGCAATTTGGAAATCCCAGTTAACCTAATCAGTCCTAATTGGACTGTGGGAGGAAACTGGAAGTACCATGAGAAACTCATCAGGCATGGGGAGAACATGAAGAACATTCCATACACCACAAACACACACACACAAACACACACACACACAGACCCCGAGGTGGGACTCGAACCCGGATCCTGCAGGTGCATGGCGACAGTATATGAATATATAATATAGGGCTATTGAATATTTTAGTAATCGAGTATTCTACCAAAAATGTAATCGATTAATCGAGTAATGGAATAAAATGTACTTTTTCTTAATTAAACAGCGCAAACATCAACGGAATAATGAAATGAAACTCGACGGATTATTTGTCGCCACCTATCGATAGCTTGTCGTTAACTCGACACCACTCGCACATTACAGGACCTCGGCTGGGAGTCATCGCCGCAGCCCAATCCATTTTGCAAGGAGTTCCTGGGAGGCCGGCGTTTCAGACGTGAAGCAGTGTTCTACCTTGATGATGAAATCAGTGCATTAGAGTAGCAGCGGGTTATATAGAGAAATAAAGCGAGGTCCTATTATCCTGCACAATCGAACGTCCCGGTTTGATTTGAACACTTGAGACGAATCGAATAATAATCAATAGAGCTGTTGACTGCTTTGCTTCCTGCTGTAGGATTTCCTTCCTACATAAAAAAATTAAAAATTTATAAATTTCTTTGTTTATTGTTGTTTTAGATTAGGTTCTGAGGTGTCATGTTGTCTGAGATTTCCACTGCGGTAGTCAGTGAAGGTTTTGTTCTGTTAGGTTCTGTTCTGTTGTCTCTCGTTAACGCTGCTCTGTTTGAGGATTCGTCAGGTCCTGTCCTCTTTGTAGACTTTTCGAGTAGAAAAAAGTGAGATGTTTCAGATCCAGACCTGCTGCTGCTGATTGCTTCTGTACAGCAGATCAAATGCCGCGTAAGAGGAACACGGGTAAAACACAGCAACCGTCTTCTGCTTTCATCATCATCATCGTTGTCGTCGTCGTTCCCTGACTGAGGAGCGTCTGTTCAGAGAGAGAAGGGGGATGAGCGGGAGATGAGAGCAAGACAAAAGGAAAGAGAGATGACATATGAGGGGAAAAACAAGATGAGAGGGGCGACAGATGAAATCCAAGGTAGAGAAGGAGAAGAGAAGGTAACACATGGCAAAGGTCAGAGAGAGGCAAAGAAGAAAAGGAGTGGAGATGGAGGTAAAGAGGAAGAACAAGAGAGACATGAAAGGGAGAACAGCGAGGTAGAGATGAGAGGAAAGAGCTAAGAATGAGACAGAGAGGTAGAGATGTGAGATGCGGGAGAAAAAGATGATGTGTAGGATGGAGAGATGAGACAAAAAGAGGTGAGATATGGAGGAAGTGAGAGAAAGGAGAGAGATGGAGAAAGAAAGAAAGAGATGAAAGGGAGAGTGATGAGAACGAGGTAAAGGAGGAAAGAGAGGCGGAAAGAAACAATGAGAGCAGGATGGTGAAGTGGGAGGCGGAGAAAGGTAGAATGAGAGAGAGAGAAAGAGAGGGAGAGATGGGGAAGAGGCCAAGAGAGAAACTTAAGAAGGTCAGAGAACTGTGAAAAAGAATGGATAGACAAGTAGAGAAAGAGCAAGAGAGAGAGAGAGGAGAGACGGATGAGATGAGAAATAAAGAGGAGGAGGAAAGAAGAAAGGATAATAAGATGAGGTGAGGGAGAAAGATGAGAGAGAGGAGAGATGGATGAGAGGCAGAGGACAGAGGAGGAAAGATAAAGAGGAGAAAGAAAGATGAGAGGACAGGTGAAAGGGTGGGAGAGAGGGCTGAAGAGGAAGAGAGGTTCAGGAGAGGGAGCAAGATGTTTGAAGAGCGATAGAGAAGAGAATGAGACCAGAGAGAAGAGAGAGAGAGATGAAACGAAAGAGAGATGATGGATGAGAGTGATCATGTGATGGATAGAGGAAATGAAATGTGTAATATGTTGTACTTGGGGTAGTGTGTGTGTGCGCGTGTGCGCATCCTCACATAAAGATATATTAATGAATGAATGATTTGCATGTAGTTCTGCTCCTGAAGTAAAGCATATGATGCCACAGCCGCCTCTGATCAGCGCTGGATCAGATTTTGTACCCTGTCGCCCCTCTGTGTGGAGTGTAACGGGGCGGTGGGGGCAGTGGCACTCTGTATCTGCCCCATGTCCACCCCGGTGTTTCCGACACAATGCTCTCTTCCTTTCCCACTCGTTGTGCGTCAGCGCTACACAATACACTACACAATACACTGCGCAATACACTGCGCAATACACTACACCACAGCAAGTCTGAAGGAGGCAATGGTGGGGGATACACACTGAAACTGGGAAAACAAAACCTGCTGCATGCTTGTGTGCATGTGTGTGTGTGCATGTGTGTGTGAGAGAGAGAGAGAGAGTTATTCATTAAAATAATTAACGTGCATTAACCCAGAGGTTCAGGCATGAACCCAGAAAGAGGAAATGACCTCGTCCCTGCACAGGAAGCTCTCATGGATCTGTTAGTGCTTGCAGGAAAAGTGAGTAATTGTGTGTGTGTGAGATGTGTTTCTGCTCACCGCGGTGGTACAGAGTGGTTATTACAGGGACTATAGACGTCAGTCAGTTCTGAACCCTCGCCTCATTCTCCTCTGAGCTCTCTCTCTCTCTCTCTCTCTCTCTCTCTCTCTCTCTCTCTCTCTCTCTCTCTCTCCTCAGCACAGTCCCGGTCCTGCAGAATGATTCGCTCCCACCATGTGTTTGTGTCTCAGACCATTCAGGGGAAATTCTGTCCCTGCTTGTTTCCTTCTTTTCTTGATTGCTTGATCTTTTGTTTTTTCCTTATCTTGCTCAATCCCTTGCTTCCTTTTTTTATTTCTGTCCCTTCCTCCTCTCCTCCCTTTTTTGTTTCTACCTCCCTTCTTTTTTTATTTCTACCTCTTCTCCTCCCTTCTTTTTTTCTATCTCCCTTCTCTTTTTATTTCTACCTCCCTTCTTTTTTACCCTTCTTTTTATTTCTACCTCCCTTCTTATTTATTTCTACCTCCTCTCCTCTCTTCTTTTTATTTCTACCTCCCTTCTTTTTTATTTATACCTCCTCTCCTCTCTTCTTTTTTCTATCTCCCTTCTCTTTTTATTTCTACCTCCCTTCTTTATTTCTACCTCCTCTCCTCCCTTCTCTTTTTATTTCTACCTCCCTTCTTTTTACCCTTCTATTTTATTTCTACCTCCTCTCCTCCCTTCTCTTTTTTATTCTACATCCCTTCTCTATTTCTTCCTTCCTTCTCTTTCTTCCTCTCTTCCTCCATTCTTTTTTTTATTTCTGCCTCTTTTCATTTTTGGAATTCTATGTACTTTTCTCCCTTTTTTATTTCTACCTCCCAACCTCCCTTCTTTTTTGATTACGTCCCTTCCTCCCTAGCTTCCTTTTTTTTTCTTGATTGCTTCTTCCCTTCCTTCCTTCTTTTATTCTTTATCTTAATTTCTCCATTCGTTTCCACTTTACCTGCTTCTTTGCTTCCTGCCTTGCTCGATTGCTTCCTTGCTTGACCTCTTCCTTGCTTTTGTGCTTGCTTGGTGTAAATAGTGACCCAGAGGTGTAATGTGTAAGGGTCCACACACCAGAGTCCACTCAGAGACGCATTTAAATGCTTTTAGCCAGATAGAACGTTGTAGGATTTTGCAGGTGTTATAAAGCTTTATCAGCATCTCTCTCTGTGACTCACAACCACGCATGGATGAATAAAATGTTGCTCATTCTGGTATTATATGATCACTGTATTTAATAAGCTACTAAAATTCACTGAGTGAGACTTGTCCCTCTATACACCGAGACGTGATCGAAGCCTGTTTACGCGCCAGTCTCTGAGACACACCGAGAGAGAGAGAGAGAGAGAGAGACGCGTCTTGTAGTCGCCGTACTGAAAATAACCCCTGATTAACCGTATGCTGCAGATCGCTCTCTAACGTCTCAGCCTGTGTGTGTGTGTGTTGAGCCCCGCTGAGAGAGCGCCTTGCAGACGAGACCAGGATTCATTGCTCAATTATTTTTATAGCGTTTGAACTCATTTAGGAGCAGGGCCGCGCTCTGTAAACGGCACACAACAGTAGAGGAGGAGTGTAACGACCGAGTGTAGTCGCTCAGCAGGTCTCTTACAAACACCGTGAATAATGTCACAGCCCCCATACACACGGCCCATCACGGAGGGAACGATGGCCAGGAGGAGGAGGAGGAGAGCATGTGCGGGTCTGTGGACGTCAGGGTGTCTCCGGACACAAGAGGACACCGGAGAGTTCACCACTGCTGCATGCTTCTCTCATTTCATTATAGAGGATTATGAGAGACTGCGTTTATGGGTAGCATCATTAGCTTTATAAAGACTAGTCCGAGAGCCTGTTCCTGCTGAGCAGCACGGAGGGGACCGACTCGAGCTAAATCTGAGTTCAAGATCCAAGAACTTTAGGAGTTTATTTTTTACAGTTTCTAATTTACTAACATTTTTTTTTTAAACAGTATATTTATTCTATGAGGGAGTGTTCGAGTCAAACCGGGACTTGCGGGTTGCGCAGAATATCAGAACTCCCTTTATTTCTCTACACTAAGCCTAGCACTTAGCTTAGCATTTCACAAGTGCTTGGATTACTATCAAGGTATAGAAACAAGAAACTTTGACCTCCATGGAACTCCTTGAATTTTCCCCCAAAAATGTGTAAATCTCTCGGAGCGAGGTCAGGATTGTGTACAGTGGGCGTGGCAGTAATTCCCAGCCGAGTTCCCGTAACGAGCAAGCGGTGCTGGTGTGCACAGTTCCCCCCCCACAGACAGATGCGTACTTGTCTTGCGCGAGTTATCCGTCGATTTTTCAAGGCTCTAAGCATTCCTCCCTGAGCTCGGAGCCACCTCCTCTGGGATCGTCATCCACAAATCCTCAACACTCTTTAAAACATTTATTTGTACTGTTCAGATGTTTTACTGCCCCCCACCGTCTCTGATTTTCATTCACAAGAAAGTACTTTGTCAGGGGGCCTCCGAGTGGCGCAGTGGTAAAGCGCTTGCCCTATCATCCGGAGATCGCAAGTTCGATTCCCGGGTGATGCTGTAACCTCTCGCAGCCGGAGGTCTAGAGAGAGCTGATTGGCCGAGCTCTCTCAGAGGGAGGGGTGACAGGTACTTAGTGCTCCCACATTAATCACGGATCTACAGCCAATCAGGGGCGTCTGAGTGGTAGTAGTAGTAGCCTTAATGTGGGAGTGCCCCCTAGTGACGGGGAGGAATTGGACACGACTAAATTAGGGAGAAAATCGGGGAAAAATCCCCCCCAAAAAAAGTACTTGTCAGGCCGTGCTGTAGCGACCTTGTCCTTCATAACCCGGAGGTCTCTTGGATGAACAGTAGAATTGGGACTTGAATAGTTTTAAGTCCAAACATGAATAAAATACAGTGAGAGGTGATTGATGTAAGAGGAAATGTATTTCCTTGATTGATTGATCTTTCCCAAAATATAACCGACTGATGAACAGCTTTCACACTGGACTTGTGCGCATTGCTTTTTTTGTTTAGTTTTTCTGACTTTCTGAAGTCACTTGTGAGGATAAATCCCTGAGGCTCTGCTGATCTGAAGATCTGAGGCCCAGACACATCTCTTACTCAGAAGCACGAGATTGTGTCCTTTTATTCCTCTCTCTCTCTCTCTCTCTCTCTCTCTCTTTAGGTATTTTCCCAAGCATTTCTGGAGCATTAGCGTGATCCCTGCTGAATAATGGATACTTTATATATCAACCTCACTCACGCTTTTTATTTCCGTTTCATCGACTCGATCGCGGACGTCAGAGAGGTGACTGACGCCTTTAAAGGCACGTGCCGGGTATTGCGGAGTGAAGTTATCACCTGAAGAGCTTTCTGAAAAATGACAGCAATTTTCAGCGCCAGCCGCGAACACGCACATCCACACGCGAGCTAATCCCAGGACGCGCCGTGTTCCGTAATTGTCCAGAGAATCGAGTGCAATTTCTCAGTCTTTAACCAAGTGCTTACTGAGGCATTTCATCATGAAGCGAGCGTGTCGCGGGACCGCGCCGATGATCTGTTTCTTTCCTCCCATCCATCATTTTCACTGCAGCCTACAGGTGCACCCGCCACATCGACCTAGAGTCGAGCTCGAACGTTTGCACACCAGTAAAACCGCAGCATGTAAACACCTCAGTCTGACCCGATGAGATTCAATTTCCAACAGGAACGATGTTGGAGTGAGAAGGACCCAAGTGGAACTGTGAAGGTGCAGGACCTGGGGTCAGCGGTCCAGAGCAACGGGGAGAGTGGAAAGGAGGTGAAGAGGCGTGTACAGGCAGTTTGGAATGGCTGGAGAGGTGCCGGGTGTGTTATATGACAAAAGAGAATCAGCGAGACTGAAAGGAAAGGAGTTCAAGACAGTGGTGAGACCAGCGATACTCTACGGCTTAGAGACTGAAGAAAAGACCGGAGGCAGAGCTGGAGGTAGAAGAGATGAAGATGTTGAGGTTCTCTTTGGGAGTGACATGGATAGATAGGATCAAGAGTGAGTCCATCAGAGGGACAACCCATGTTGGATGTTTTGCCAGATTGAGGTGGTTTGGACGTGTTCAGAGGAGAGATTGTGTATATATCTGTATAAGGATGCTGAGGTTGGAACTGCCAGGCAGGAGGTCAAGAGGAGATTTATGAATGCAGTGAGGGAGGACATGAAGTTAGTTGGAGTGAGAGAAGATGGTGCAGGGGATAGAGTTAGATGGAAGCAGATGATTCGCTGAGGAGAAGTTAATATGAATATAGCCATTTCTGAATAGTCTCTCCCCGACTTACGAACGAGTTCTGTTCCGGGTGCGCGTTCGTACGTCGGATTTGTTTTCAAGTCCGACAAAGTAAGTCTTGTATACCTTTGACACGAATTTACAACAATCCACTTGACTAAATTTCTGTCCTCTTTCCCCACACTGCCATGTTGTGTCTAAGGAAATAACTCTCTCACGTCAAATGTAACAATGTTGTCTCTGCGCCTTTAAATCGCGAGTGGAATCCCAGACGCTATTTTGTGTTTTGTTTGAGATTTTATACATTCGCTTACACACTGAAAATATTGTACATGATCGTAAATATTGCTATCTGGTGCACTGCAGAGTTTTTTTTCTTTTCTTTTTTTCTTTAGCTACTTCCGCGATTTGTGAACGGCGGTCCTTTTCATATCTCGAATGTTGGTAAGTATTATGTCTAATAAAAAAAAAACAGTGGGACATTCTTTGAAGGTCACGAGACATTGGTTGAACTGGAAGATCCTGGTCTGTTCCTGGAGAGCATGTGCCTCATAAGAAGAGTACCGCCTGCTGGATTTGTGTGTTTGTGTCAGTACAACTGCGGCCATCTAAGCTCAATCCCAGCCAGACTGTACACCTCGTGCCCGTGCCCTTATAAGGGCACACTGCATCGTTCTCTGTTTATTCAGTTCGTTCATTTAAAACATCTTGAGGAAGAGATGTTGATGATAAGCAGCGTAGTATAGGAAGGGTTGAAGAAACCAGTCGAGTGTGTGCTGTTGGAGGAAACTCATCAGCGACAGAGTGGTGTATGATGGTGTAGTGCGGAAAGGGTTATGATTGGCACCACAAGGCTGATTATTTTATAATTATCATGAGAGAGGAGAAGTGTGTGTGTGTCTGTGTGTAGAACTTTAAACTATGCTTAGGTACATTTGTGTATTGCTTTAGCAACCTTGCTAGAAATGCAGATGATCTCTCTCCCTCTCTCCTTTCCTTTCTCAGTCTGTCACTTCCCTCCCACATGGAGCTGAACTCCATCTTTTATTTATCACCCTCCTGCTCTGTGTGTGTCTGTGTATGTGTGTGTGTGTGTGTGTGTGCACGGTAAGGGCTCAGAATCCTTTGAGGCTCGAGTGGCTCTCCCACACCGCTTCAAAAGGCTCACGGCATAAAGCCTTCCCCGCTCTTCTGCATGTTTTTTTTGTACGCGCGTGTATTATTCACCTCATGACGCCTGTCATTTCGTTAACAAAGTGCATTAACCTGTGTGTTCAGGACACACACACACACACAGAGAGAAAAGAGGGAAGGTAGAATAGGACGATGGCCTTCCCTGTGAAGCTGAGAGGAAAGGTCTGCGCTTCCTGTTGGTCTTGCCGGGCGGGCGTGCCTCCATCTTTCCTCTTCCTGCGCTGAGAGCATGACATCATGCTGCGCGCGTATGTGCGTCCGTGCACGCACGAGGTCTCGCGGTCGCTTACGATTATGTAATCAAGAGAGGATGAGTATATATACATGCGCACGCACACAAGGGTACGTTACTCGGACTGTGGCATTTATTTGAATTAACGTCTAGAAAAGACAGACGCATCATCCGCTTGCTTCTCCGTACCACTTTCGATAAGCTTCCGCATTCCCTCATTTAAAAATGTTTCAGGCTGAGCCACGAGCCACGAATGCACCGCCGTCTTCACTTCTTCATCAGAAGTCAATGTGTCCTCGTAGGGCTGCTTTCACGGGACCGAGCATGTGATGGAGCGAGATCAGGACTATAGGGAGGACGCCTCGAAACAGAGAGTCGACAGTGTAGGCAGAAGTGCTTGTGATATCAGTCCGAGTTCGGTCTCACTGTAACGAGCGCCGTCGATTGTTCAGCCTTTTTCCTGATAATGTTTCCAGCACTGGATCTTGAGAATCTGTAAGCATGGATGAACTTTCCAGCTGCTGGTCGACGTTGTCTCCTCACCAGTAATGATTCTCTCTTGAAGAAACTTTCACCTTCGCTCCAAATTGTGTTTGCAGATATCTAAGCGATTCTGCTCTTCCGTGAGTACACCCTGGACACGAGAAAAAAAAGAAAAGCAAATCACTGCACGCTGCTTTTCCTTCGTGCAAATCACAACTGGAGCGTCTGCTTTTGTTCTCGCCGTCGTTACCGATGAACTGATGAACGGAAAGCGCCGATGAGGCAATGTGGCCAACAGAAGTTTTAATATAACTTTAACATAAATAAAATATTTGAATATGATCCGGTCTTATTAATCATATTTTGACTCGTTCTCTTGTGCAGCTTTAACAGGTTAACACAGATCTCGGAGCTCCTCCAAACTGTCTGTGTAACTGAGCATCTTGTGAGACTCTTAAGAATGGCAGAGCTGAAGAGGATCTTCTTATATGAGGTCACAATAGGGAGGGGGGAAAAAAAACACCTGCCTTATTTCAGCCCCATCCGATACAGAAAAAAAAAAAATACAGCCATTTTTTTCCCTCTACACGTTTGTATTGTTTGATGCCTCTGAATGTTTTAAAAATTAATTTTGTGCAAAAAAAAAAAAAAAAAAAGGTTATACCTCCTTATTTTTTCCTTCACTTGTTACAGCTTCCTTGGTGTTCTTGCGTGCATTACCGCAGCTTTATATTTAATATGATGTTTCTCATCCGCTTCAGTTCTTTTTCTTTCTCGCCAAGTTAATAGGAAAATAAATCCCTTTTGTTGAGGAGCCATAAATATTAAATCCGAAAGTCCTCCGTTCTGAAGACTTCACAGCTTCATACAGTTGAGTACAAAACACTGACCCGGGAGACTCGTGACAGATTGTAAGATGTAGTCATTTTTTCCACCGAAGCAGAAACCAGGTGGTGGTGGGGGGGGGGGGGGTGTGGGGGGGGTGGTAACACCGACACACCCTTCTGTACTCTATCCTGTGCGCACTCTGTTCTGCAGGAATAATAATAATAGCATACTGTGTGATTTTCACAGTAAGCCAATAGGGATGCTGTTGAAGCAGTGCTGTGTTTAACATCTGATGAGCAAACAGAAAATGATCTGGAAATGAAGACAAATGAGCTACCAGAGCGGCGGAGTCACTCAGCGGTGAAGGAGCGGTTCACAAAATCTTAGTGTGTTATCAATGGCAAAGTTTAATCAAATGGGAAATTAATGTTATAAAAAATATTATATACACACCACTGTCTGTATGGTTATTAGCACGTTTGTTTCTTTCAGTTCTGCATGGCTGACACTGATGTCAGGTGATTAAAAAAAAAAAAAAAGCTGTCTTATGAAATTTATTCTAAGATCTAAACTAATACATACAAAGTGTATTTACTGTAGCTATGTATAAGCAGCGTTCAAGCCGGACTTGTGATTTAAGCTTCTTGAGAATGGAGGCGTAAAACCGGTCGACATTTACAGAAGACATCAAGAACAGTACGGTGATGAGACTCACTTTTAGCCGCAGTAAACGTTTGAATGGCGCAAAACATTTTAAAGGAGTCTGTACACGTCCGTTAATGACGAGGTGACTCGCAGTCCTCTTAACGTCCAGCGAGTGGAACGTCTGACCCCTAGGCCGTATAAGGAGTTGCTGGGGGGGCGGCGTCCAAGCACTAGTGAATCACTGGGATAAGTGCATTAGTGTAATCAGGGGATTATATAGAGAAATAAAGGGAGTTTTTCCTCCCATAACTGTTCTGTTATTGTCAATCAAAAGTCCCAGTTTTACTTGAACACCTATGGATTGAGATGTATACTATTTTATTTTTATTTTTTTAGGTATTGTTTCAGCAGTAATGCAGTGTTATTCAGTTTTGTATTTGTTATATAATAACTATTGAATATGTGATGTTTAGAAATATTTTTTTTAATTATATTAAATAAAACCGTCTAAAATCCATGTGGTTTTTTGATGATTTAATACTTGAACGCAAACATTATGTTCATGGCTTATCTTAGACTTTATTTGAGCTGCTATTTTTGCGTATGCATGGAATGAAACCTATAAATTGTTCGTTTGATTTTGGGGGGGGACAGTAAAGCTACAAAATAAATAACTTAACAAAAAAAATGACATTGGATCAGGTGAAGTGGATCAACTGATTGGATCATTGGATCCAACTTCATGAAATGACCAAGTAATAACACTGATCACCAACACCCCAGAGTCCACACACGGTTCTTTGGACTGTCCGTACTTCCTGAATGAGTCAGTAAACCCACTGTTAGTTCAGATAGTGTTAAGCGGTGTGGTGCTCCGCCCCCCAGTGTCTGTGTTGTGTAACTGCAGCTTTGTATCACGTCTGATGCCCTGTTTCTGCTCCTCTAAAGACTCTTGTTGTGTGGAGTCACGAGACGTAGCTTTACGTTTCCCCTCTGCCTTGCCTGACCTGTAGTCTCGTTAATATTTATTTAAAACTTGTGTATATTTTTCGAGCTTTAGTTCCTGATTACTGTTCTGTGTGTTCTTTCAGAGCTGAACATGGAATACAACCCGTCAGATCACCCACGTGCCAGCACGATCTTCCTCAGCAAGTCTCAGACGGATGGTGAGTGTGTGTCAGACTTTCACCCTGTGATTGCTTTTGGGATGTGGTGGGGTAATGATGGAGAAGTGATGAGAGGAGTGATGTCGAAATGTTGGGGGAATGGTGTGGAAGTGACGAGAAAATGACAGGGAAGTAATTTAGAAATGTGGAAATTGTGTGAGAGTGACGTGGGAGTGACGTGAAAACGTGTAAGTCATGTGTGAATGTTAATGGAAGGGTTATGTGGGAATGATGGAGCAGTAATGGGGATGATCCTTGCCTCCTTGACTGCATATAACTCGTACATAGGCCACGCCTCCTTGAAAGTATATAACAGGTATATGTGTCATAAACAGTGAAGGAGGCGTGGCCTATGTACATGTGTACATATGGGCCACGCCTCCACTGTATATAAAAGGCCTCCTTCAACTTATGCAAAATGCACATAGGCCACACCTCCACTTTATATAACCAACACAGCTCCTTCACTGTTTATAACCGGCACATAGGCCACACCACTTTCCCTGTCTATAACCGGCACATAGGCCACGCCTCCTTTACTGTTTAAAACCGGCACATAGACCACACCTCCTTCACTGTATGTAACAGGTACATAGGCCACACCTCCTTCACTATATATAACCAACACATAGGCCACACCTCCTTCACTGTATACAACAGTCACATAGGCCACGCCTCCTTTACTGTTTATAACCGGCACATAGGCCACACCTCCTTCACTGTATGTAACAGGTACATAGGCCACACCTCCTTCACTATATATAACCGGCACATAGGCAACGCCTCCTTTACTGTTTATAACCGGCACATAGGCCACACCACTTTCACTGTGTACAACAGTCACATAGGCCACGCCTCCTTCACTCTATATGACCGGCACATGGGCCATGCCTCCTTCACTGTAAATAATGGGTACAAAATGTATACTGTTTGTGTGAGAGAAAACAATCTTTGCTTGACAAAAAAAAAAAAAGTTCTTGATTACTACGATGCACAAAAACTGTGTGTGTGTGTTTGAGGAAATAATCTTTGCTTTAAAAAAAAAAGTGTCTGATCAGTGTGATGCACATAAGCAGACTGTGTGTGTGTGAATAATAGTTTCATTTAGCTCAGTGCCTCTGGCTGAGATTGCTCTGGGAATCCACGTTGTGGTCTGTTTGAGATGCTGTTAGTACAAGTTCCAGCCCTTTTTTAATGCCCGTCATTAGCCGCTTTGTTCTTATGTAACTGAACTGCCGGAGTGTGTGTCTTGTGGTTTGAAGCGTGACTGCATAGTCTTTTTTTAAGGGAATGTACCAACCAGAACCAGTCAATTATAGAGTAAATAAAGCAGATGCCTGGACGGGTGTTATTGTTTTTTAATGTAGACTCATGGTGTTACCCAGGATACACTCAGCATTAAACTTTTCTCTGTTTAATAAATCATAAAGTCATTTCTTGTCTTTCAGTTGTTCCCTCCAGCAAGAAAGGTATGTCCAATGCCAAGGCTAATGAAAAATCTTCTTTCTGTGTGTGTCTGGAAAGGTAGTTGTTTTCTTTAAACCGTTCTGTAATCAGTCATGACTCCCGTATTACTGCATCAGTCTGAAACGAACATTCTGCTTATTCCAGATTTACACAATCCCAGACTTCTGCTTCTTTAGTTTTGCGTTGAAGTACAGAGGCTGATGTTGCTACAGAGTAATAAATATGTAGATCTAACAGTTTAGCACAGCAATTTAAGCTGCATGTCTAAATCAGCACACTAATACGGTATTATTATACCCTACTATTCATAATACGCTGTCCAACATGGTGCCTTGATCCAACTTTCTTACACATTGCCATTAGGGTGTAGTGCATTATGGGATATTCTGGGTACACTGGAAACACTGAATTCCATCATTCAGAATCTATAATTGGTGTAATCTTGCCCTCTTCACCAGCGTCTCCACCACTGTACTGAATGGTACCACCTGTACTGAATAGTATATTGTGTACTGAAAGGTGCCTCCTGTTCTGAAAGGTACGTCCTGTACTGGTGCCTCCTGTACTAAACGAGAGGTCGTATACTGAATGGCGCCTCCTGCGCTGAAAGGTGCCTCCTGCACTGAATGGCGGCTCCTGTACTGAAAGGTGTCTCCTGTGCTGAATGAGACGTTGTATACTGATTGGCGCGTCCTGTGCTGAATGAGACATCGTGTTCTGATTGGCGCATCCTGTGCTGAATGGTGCCTCCTGTACTGAATAGTATATTGTTTAATGAAAGGTGCCTCCTGTTCTGAAAGGTACATCCTGTACTGAATGGTGCCTCCTGTACTGAATGGGAGGTCGTGTACTGAATGGCGCCTCCCGTCCTGAAAGGTGCCACCTGTACTGAATAGTATATTGTGTAATGAAAGGTGCCTCCTGTAGTGATTGGTACATAATGCCCTGAATGGTACCTTCTGTACTGAATGGTGCCTCGTGCGCTGAATAGTATATGTGTAATAAAAGGTGCCTCCTGTTCTGAAACGTACGTCCTGTACTAAATGGTGCCTCTTGTACGGAATGGGAGGTCGTGTACTGAATGACATCTCCAGTACTGAATGGCACCTCTTGCATTGAATGGCGGCTCCTGTACTGAAAGGTGTCTCCTGTGCTGAATGAGACATCGTATACTGATTGGTGCCTCCTGTGCTGAATGGTACGTTGTGCACTGAATGGTGCCTCCTGTACTGAATGGTACTGAATGGTGCCTCCTGTACTGAATGGTACTGAATGGTGCCTCCTGTACTGAATGGTATGCCATGTACTGAATGGCGCCGCCTGTACTGAATGGCGCCGCCTGTACTGAATGGCGCCGCCTGTACTGAATGGCGCCGCCTCCTGTACTGAATGGTGCGCCCTGTACTGAATGGTATGCCCTGTACTGAATGGTATGCCATGTACTGAATGCT
>QMIH01000358.1:134264-163159 GCA_003987875.1 Clarias batrachus | reverse complement strand
GTACTGAATGGTATGCCATGTACTGAATGGTATGCCATGTACTGAATGGTACTGAATGGTATGCCATGTACTGAATGGTACTGAATGGTATGCCATGTACTGAATGCTGCTGCCGCCTGTACTGAATGCTGCTGCTGCCGCCTGTACTGAAAGGCGCTGTGTCTACTGAACACCACCTCCCGTGCTAAACGCTGCCTCGTGTGCTAATTTAGCTTGAACCCAGCCACAATATTTTTTGGTGTAATGACATTATTTTCATGGCATACGTTTCTGATGTCTGGCCACACCTTGGTTCTTTTCCCAACAATACCCTGCTTGCCCAACCTGGCTGCAGCGTTCACACCACCGAGGCTACACGCGGTACTGTTATCAATCGGTCATGATTATGAGACATCAGTACTGTACAGTAACAGTTACTCGTCTTCCTGTTGGGGTCGCACCATACCTTTACCACACCATTACCATGGCCGCACCATAACAATTATTTTTCTTATAGCTTTTATCTAACTTGTGTAATGTACATCCATGCCTTTCACTCGCCTCTAAATCGGTTGCTGAGAGCTTTCAGCCTTGCTAGAACTTGTTAGCAACATGAGCGTCATGACTTCAGTAGAAAACTATAAGTAGCTCGAACACATCCTGCAAATAAACACGTTCTCTAATGTGCCGTCTTGTCATGTGGGTCAGGTGTGTTTTATGGAGTCGTGCCACTGCTTTCGTGCTGTAGTACGGGCTCACGTGATGGTGATGCAGGCTGACGTTAGACACAGTGTTTGTGCGTGTGTGAGTGAGTGTTTTCTACACTAAGCATTCTAGGAGCTGGCTCATGCATGCTGCTTTAGCTCTTTTTGTGCAGAACCAGAGTTTTTCTGCTTAAGCTTTGTGAGCAATTTATGTTGTTAGCACAAGTCCAATCTTTGTGTGTTTATGTACGTGTGTGTGTGTGTGTTGTGTACTTAGACAGGCGTTAGACATCAGGGAGCGCGCAGAAACAGTATTGTCTGGAATTTTTGGCTCATTATCAGCATACACCCTCATGGCTGTGTGTGTACGTGTGTGTCAGTAAATCCAAGGGTGCGTTCAGTTCTGGATAAAGCGTCTCACACCTCACCGGTGAAACAGAATCCGCTCGCTATTGACTAATAGAGTTTGTGTTTAAATCAAAAGCCTCCGAGATTCCTTTATACACATGTACACACACACACACAAACACACACACACAAACACACACACACACACACACAAGGAGCAGTATGACGCGAGCACCAGGGTGAATCTGCAGAGGCGGCAAACAAACCGAGGGATTTATTAAACTCTGCGAATCCAAATGAAATCTGAGCAAACACATCTCTGCTAGTGCTCTAATCATTTGAATTCCTGATGTGTGTACTGATGTGCGTATTGATGTGTGTACTGATGTGCGTTTGTGTGTGTGCTTTGGCTTCGGCTGGTGCTGCTGATGCTTTAGATTGCGTCCATGTAACACTTGGGCTGTTTGCTGAGACGTGTTTTACTGACGCGCACGTTTTCTCTTTACAGTTCGGGAAAAGAGGAAAAGCATGTACGTGAACCATGTAAGTGTCACACAGCACACTCAGCACCAGACACACACACACTCAGCACCACACACACACACCAGCAAATAGTTCATGAGTTACAGAGTGAATCAGCTTTTACTTCTGACCCACACACAGTCTGTGACTTCCTCTGTTAAATGCCATGTCTATGTATAAGGAAGAACACACCACAGCCTGGCTCTTTAATAAAGGACAAAAGGACAATTCAGACGGGACGGTGTATCACCATGGACTATGTGATGCGCTAACATCACTGTACCCAGGTGTATTGCGATTTCTGTCAATATCACAATTCAAAATTCAACGATTTTATGATTCTGTTACCATTCTGAAGAAACAGAAAATATCTGGTCCTAACACACAGGAGGCTGAGCGCCACCTGTAGGATTGTAGAGGAACAGCAACCTTTTACCACCTCAAATGCAAACAGATTATATATATATATATATATATTCTGGAGTCAGTTTGGTAAGGGACTGATTCCTAAACAAATAAATCAATTTTCTAATCGAAACCATCTCTAATTTCAAGTGTTTTTTAAAATATGTAGCTTTGTTTAAACTTTTTCCTGTGTATCTGTATATATCTGTCTCTCTGTCTGTATACATGTCCGTCTTTCTGTCTGTCAATGTATTTCTGTACATGTTAGGGATTCTCCGATTGATCGGTCGGTGATCATAATCGGCCGATAATTCCTATGGGAAGTTTGATCCGCAGTCTCTATAATGGCCGATATAGAAAAGCCGATCAGATGACACAATGACATTTTTTTTGCGCGCTGTTAAAATGACTTCACCGGTCTGGCAATTCTACGTGTTGAGTGAAAAAGACAATACATTAGCAATCTGCAACCTGTGTAACAAGACAATTCCACGAGGCGGGAAGCACCCAAAGCATTTTAACTCCACGAACCTCATGAGACATTTGAAGGTTAGTCACGTAAAGGAACACGTGCAGTTTTCAAATTTGGCTCGCGCCAAGAGAGCGGGAGAGCTCAATGCCCCCCTGCCACAGATTGCCCCCCCTATATAATCTCTATCACATATATCAGAACAGTAATTCATAGGTTTATTATTATTATTATTATTTACTCTAGGCACGTCACAGGTGTCCAGAACATTAATACAAATTCACATATAATGTTTATTTTCTGGCGCATTTATTTAGCAGGGATTTGTCATGTAATACAAAAATGTTTGCACTAAATAAATATTTATGAAGAACAATTACACAAAATGATTTTTATTATAAAATAAGCAATATAAAAATGCATCTTGTATATGAAAAAAAATATTTATAAAAAAAATCCTATTCAACATGTATATTTTTTTATATTGCTTTATTTTATAATCAAATTCGTTTGGTCTAATTTGTAATTTGTATTTCATAAACCTATGAATTTCTGTTTTAATATAATATTCGAAGGAGATTATATAGGGGGGGCAATCTGTGGCAGGGGGGGGGCATTTTAGCGCACAACACCGCCACTCCCCTATTATAATTCCCCTCTCTCACCTACACGGATTCGCTCGGTGGCCGTAAGTACGGTTCATCATGATTCACTGCGGGTTTTGCCGCTGTCATTACGTTTCCATCTTTCCGCGCGAATAATTAAACATGTAAAAAAAATTGCCGGTCCTCGCAGATGCTTGCGGGACTTCCGGCGACTCGCGTCCTACTTGTCTGTTATTTTATTTAATTTTATACAATCTACAGGAAAGTTGTATTTGTCAAGCTCTAAGCTGTTCCCAATTACTAACCAAACACAGGCTGCTATGTTTTAAGTTGACGTGTTGCACATGTTGCATGCCAATAAATACAGTTGTTAATTCATTATATTGCTCTTCTTGTAATTTCAATATATTATTTTACATACATTAATTTACATTGTTGTTCGATATAGTTTAATAAATAATGCGACATGATAAGGCTTCAAGTAGACCCTGTAATCGTTGATGGGACTCGGTATCGGCCGATACAGCTTCTAGTGATCGGAGCTCGGTGATCGGCCTCAAAAATCCTGATGGGAGCACCACTAGTATATGTATTCGTCTGTCTTGTCTTTTATATCTATTTATTCATCCATCGGTCTATTTATCTGTTTATGTATCTGTATATCTGTCTGTATGTCTCTGTGTACGTCTGTCTGTCCGTCTGTATATCAAAGTCTGTTTGTATCTCTGTCTGTCCGTCTGTCTATCTATCCATCCATCCATCCGTTCGTCCGTCCGTCCGTCCATCTGTCTGTCTGTCCGCCCATCTGTCTGTCCGTCTGTATCTCTGTCTGTCTGTATATTTGTCTGTCTGTCTATACAGTATATCTATCTGTCTGTATGTCTGTCTATCTCTGTCTGTTTGTATATCTGTCTGTATGTCTCTGTGTACGTATGTCTGTCTGCTTGTATATCCATCCGTATGTCTGTCAGTCTGTCCATTATCGTTGGGGGATAAAAATCATTTAACTTTAAACTCTTCACACGTCATTAATAATGTTGTGCGTGTGGTACAGTAGCAGTGAATTATTTGTTTCCAGCTTTAAGATGTTTAGAATTGTAACAAAATCAGATATTTATAAAATTGTCAGACAGAATTGAAATGCAAATCTAATCAGTACCTAGGTATTGTGATTAATATCGTATACAGTCACTTCTTTCTATCCGGCTATTCACCTGTCTATCTTTTTATCTAGCCACCCTCCAATTCTTTTCATTTTGTCATCCTCTCTCTCTCTCTTCTCTGCTCAGCTCTCTGAATGTTCATGTCTGATGATAATGTGCGTGTGTGTGTGTGATTTAGCAACACCCATCTGGTCCAATGAGACGCAAGTACAGCTCGTGCTCGACTATCTTCCTGGACGACAGCACGGTCAGCCAACCTAACCTCAAATACACCATCAAATGGTACAACGTCCTGTCACACACACACACAATCAGGATCAAGAACTAACTAAGATCTACTCTCTGTATCAATGTGTTTCTCTCTTTTTTTTCTATCCACAGTGTCGCACTTGCCATCTACTACCACATAAAGAACAGGTAAGGCTGAGTACGACCATCACTGATCATGTGTACGAGGCAGAGTGATTATTGAGCGCGAAAATCTGTGTCGCTTCAAAGGCTGGCAACGTGCCTCAAAAATAGCTCAGGATCTATTGCGTTAAATGCCACACACTTCAGAAGTGAGCTCCATGTGCACACAACCCCGTCTGGATAGCGATCATTTCTCTGATCAGAGGGAATAAAGCCTTGTGTGTGTGTGTGTGTGTCTCTCTGGGGAACCGTTTTTGTGTCTAAAACTATTACCTGTTACATCTGCTCAATGTCAAAAAGTGATCGGCACTCCGGTTATATTAAAACCTCTGTTGGTCTTTTGTGACTTGCACAAAAGACGAGCAGCGTGCAGGGATTTGTTTTTTCAGTTTGTGGTCTGAGGGTGCACCTGGTGCCGCTGTTTATCTTTGTGCGCAGTACGTAGGGAGCGTTCGGATATCTGCAAGCAAAATTTGGAGCGATCCTCTAAGGAAGGTGAACGTTTCTTAAAGAGAATCATTACCGGTGACGAGACAAAGTTCAAAAGTCAACCATCAGCTGGAAAATTCATCAATGCTTACAGTTTTCTGGGATTCTCAAGATTAATGGCCGGTATTGGAACATTATCAGGAAAAAGGTTCAACAATCAACCTGAAGACTAAACGTCGGATTAAACGCAGAGGACTGCTTTCTAAGGGCGTCGTGATCCCGCACACTTCTATCCACACTATCGACACTCTGCGAAAATTTCGAGGCATTAAAGCGTCCTCCATACAGTCCTGATCTCATTCCATCGGACTTTCACCTCTTTAGTCCCCTGAAAGCGGAACTACGAGAACCAAGATTCACTTCTGATGAAGAACTGAAGACAGCGGTGCATTCGTTGTTCATCTTTTAAAAAAAAAATTTAATGATGGAATAGGAAAGCCTTTTGACAGATGGACACAGTGTGTTTTAAAAAAAAAAAATGTTGAAAAACAATGTTTTTTACTCATTTCAGAGACGTAGACGGTCGAACGCTGTTGGACATATTCGACGAAAAGCTTCATCCGCTGTCGGTAAGTCACACACTGACAATGATTTGCTTCAGATTTACTCACAAGATAAATGGGGGGGAAAAAGCCCCGAACACAAATTATATATGCACACTTCAGTCTGATTTTTGGTGTCTGTCTCTCATGCAGAAGTCGGAGGTTCCGGCGGATTACGATAAACATGATCCGGAGCAGAAGCAGATCTACCGGTTCGTCCGGACGCTCTTCAGCGCCGCTCAGCTCACGGCCGAGTGCGCCATCGTCACACTGGTGAGGCTCGGGTCACGAGGGTGAAACAAGCAGGGCGCAGGTGCTAGGTGTCCTGATATACAGAAGCAAGGAAATATTAACTTATTAGCATGATTATTTAAAAGTAGAATCTATAAAAGTAGACTTTTGTATCCAATTTAATACAGTACAATACGTAGGGATGCTTTTAATAATACCTTTTAAGGGGCAGTACAAACCATGTTGTAGTCGTAGAACTGTAACTAATACGCAGGCAGTCCTTAATGGAATGTTTAGATAACAAGTTTATTCATGTTTTAATCATAAACTAATCAGCTGTCTGAAGCAACAGGTGAGAAATTGTCTTCTAGTCCAGCACAAGCCCCATAGTAACAGGCTCAATGACTGTCTCGCGTTGCAGCGAGGTATGATACGGTGCAGCTGTTTGCGGGTTTTGCAGTCAGGAAGATGTGCTTGTTTTAGCTTGTCGTCTATTCTCACACCTCTGATCAAAGAGACGGCGCAGATCCTAGATCAGCTTCTTGTTATATCTCAGACACGGACACACAGATTACTGGAAATGCTTCGGCTATAGGTTTTTTTTTTTGTGTGTGTGTGTGTGTGTGTGTGTGTGTTCGTTCGCTACTGTTCATCTCAAGAGAGTCGGGAGTAAAAATTCTTCACAACTCACTAAATGTCATGTTTGCACTTCTCTAGAGTGACTCCATAAATGTCAGTGCTCATTTTACACTATGTGGAGAATTTAGAGACACTTCCTGGTTCTATGTTCAGCCTAAAGGAGACCGTGTTCTTGTAAAGTTATCCAAAGGGTTATTTTTTTTAGAGCGAATGTTATAATCCCGCTTTAATAGTAGATTTCAATAATAGATGTCAGTAGGACAGAAATAAATACAGTTACAGGAGTAAATCAATTTAAAGTTTAATCTTATGGCTTCGAAAAGCCTTGACGTGTAGCCTCATTGGATCTGTGACTGGGAACAGCAGTTGGATTGCTTCTTACAGCTTTTCGTTCCGGGAGAGTGTTCGTAAGTCGGATTTGTTCTCAAGTCTGACAAAGTGAGTCTTGTACACCTTTGACACGAATATACAATGTAAAGCATACCAATCCACTTGACTAAATCTCCGTCCCCCTTCCCCCACACCGCCATCATGTGGCCAAAAAACAAAATCGCCGCATAGGAAATGAATCGCACACAAGTGCGACATTGTCTTTGCCCCTTTAAATCGCCAGAGGAATCCCGGACGGCATTTTGTGTCAGAGCTGTTTCCCACCGTATTGGACTGTGTACTCTGTCTCATTGAGGATTTTCCGAAATGATGATTATTCTCCATCAGGACAGTTTTACAAGACAGACATTTTCTGTCATTGTGCTCTCGGAATGATTTATTGAAACGGGTGAGGCAGACTAATTTCTCCAACACATCCAAACACACACACACACATTCACTAACACAGTGTTTTTCAACCACTGTGCCGCGGTACACTAGTGTGCCGTGAGAGATCGTCAGGTGTGCCGTGGGAAATTATTCAGTTTCACCTAATTGGTTTAAAATATGAAAGATCAAAAAGACTGTTTTCACTGAGTTTATTTGATTCCTATTCAAGACACTTTAATAAGAATGAATGTATGTTGTTAATTGCACTTTTTATTTGAAAGAAGAAGAAATATGAAAGATCATAAAATACTTTTTTCTTTGTGTTTATTTGATTCCTGTTCAAGACACTTCGATAAGTAAGGCTGTATATGGTCAATATAGGCTACAGAGTTTCATCTTTTACAGTTTCGATTGTTGGTGTGCCTTGTGATTTTTTTTCAATTAAAAATGTACCTTGGATGAAAAAAGGTTGAAAAACACACTGAAAATATTGTATATAATTGTAAATATTGGTATCTGATGCACTGCAGGGTCTGTTTTTAGGGGTATATATATTATATATATTTGTGTCTGCTAAATTAGTGGTATTATTATGGAATTCGGGTTAACGAAAGAGATCTGGAAGTATGGTTGGGAGCAGAGATCAGATTGGTTATATCGGCATTAGGCGTGGAAATGATGCGTAGGAATGGTTCCAAGGGAATTAGGATTAGAAATAAAGATCCGATTGTCATAATGAAATTAAGGTGGGAATGGTTTTAATGGGGCTAGGGGTAAGAACAGGGATCGGATTGTTTTTGACAGAGTTACTGGTTGAACAGGGATCGGACTGGTTTACTCTAACTAGGGGTGGAAATCGAGATCAAACTGTTGTAATGGATTTAGGAATGGAAACGGGGACAGGTGTTATGTGGACTCTAATGAATGGAATTAGAGTGGGAATGTCAATAGGATATGATTATAATGGAAACTGTTGCCCGCTCTCCCTATTAAGCTTTGAATATTTTAGTTTATGCCTTCTACAGCGGAGAGGATTAAAGCATTGATTTGATAAGCGTTTTTTGTTTGAACCAAATCGTAGTTCTTATCAGCCGTGATAGAAATCAATATGCACTTAGTGCGCCAACTCAGAAACGAGCAGAGCATCCTCAGGATTGAAGGTTCGGATCCGATTTGGTTCGCTCTGGATGCAGGTTTGTAGTAGACATGTCATGGGTATGGGTTATTACTCTCAGGTCTGTGTAGAAAACCAGCGCCCCCTGTGGTTTATTTCCAGCAGAGCTTGTGAGACAGATTTAACTACCCATTGCCGCTTCCCATATATTTACATATTAACTTTAACATTAATGGCCCGCTGTTTGTTGAACTTCCACAGATGATGAATGTTATGCCAGAATTAGACAGAAGATGAAAAATATGTTGCTTACTTTTCTACAGAAGATATCATTTTAAGTAGCTTATTCTGCCTTATATTTACACACACCCTGATGGAACTTCCCACGGTTTGTATCTTTACAACCCAGATCAGAGTTTAGGCTTTATTGGAATTATGTCATGAATTTGCACATTTTCTAGATGAAATGTCTAGATTCTGCTACAAATTGTACTCTTGTATAAAGTTAACACACTGAAACTTCTCACTGCCCCCACAGTTTAATATTTTGCATTGTTTTCCTTATATACTGCCCAGGAGTGTCAGTAAGATGACACTAATGAATATGAATGAGCATTAGGGGGTCATGAATTTTAATGACTATGATCCAAGAGAGTTGAAGAGGCAGAGAAAAGCAATCTGTGATTATTTATTAAAAATTCATAAATGTATTTCTCAGTAAGAATCACCTGAGGATTGTTTTCATAGATGGTAAGGGGGAAGAAAAAGCACATAAAATAAGACAGTGTAACTTTCTAATGTTTTTTTTTAAGCATTTTTTAAGGGATGTGTGTGTGCGTGTGTGTCTGTCTGTGTGTATGTATGTATGTGTGTAGTGTGTGTGTGTATATATATATATATACAGTGCCCTCCATAATTATTGGCACCCCTGGTTAAAATGTGTTCTTTAGCTTCTAAAAAAAAAAATTCACTTTTGTTCTAAATAACATGGGACCACAATGGAAAAAAAGGAGGAAATTACAACCTTTTAATTCAAGTGCATTTATTCAGTGGAGAAAAAAATTGCCATATTAAGAAATAATTCTCATTCTCACTCCTGATGTTTAATACTTTGTACAACTCCCTTTTGCCAACAAAACCTAAAAGCACCTAATCTCCTATAATGTTTCACAAGATTAGAGAACAGAGAAAAGAGGGATCTTCGACCATTCCTCTTTGCACAATGTCTCTAAACCATCCAGTGACCTGACTCCTCTCCTCTGCACTCTCCTCTCCAGGTCACTTCACAGGCTTTTAATGGGGTTGAGGTCTGGGGACTGAGATGGCCATGTGAGGAGCTTGATTCTGTGTGTGGTGAACCATTTCTGTGTAGATTTGGCCGCATGTTTTGGGTCATTAACTTGCTGAAAGACCCTGTGAGGACCCATCTTCAGCTTTCGGGCAGAGGCCACCAGATTTTGCTTTAAAATGTCCTGGTATTTCAAAGCATTCATGATGCCATGCACCGTAACAAGGTTCCCAGGGCCTCTGGAAGAGCAACAGCCCCACAGCATCACCGATCCTCCCCCATACTTCACAGTGGGCATGAGGTGCTTTTTTGCATACTCATCTTTTCATACCCACTTAGTGTTTGTTGCCAAAAAGCTCTATTTTGGTCTCATCTGACCAAAACACACGGACCCAGTTGAAGCCCCAGTAGCACTTGGCAAACTCCAAACGTTTGTGTTTATGATTGTGACTGAGAAAAGGGTTTTTCCTTGCATGCCTCCCAAAGAGCTTGTTGGCATGTAGATAGCGTCTGATGGTTGTTTTGAAGACTTTGTGACCCCAAGATGCTATCATTTGTTGCAGTTCTTTAATAGTGAGCTTTGAAGAATTTTTTATTTCTCTAACCATTCTCCTTACCGTGCGGTGCGTGGAGGCAAAATAAACTTGCGTCCTTGTCCAGGCTTGTTTACTACAGTTCCAGTTTTTTTAAATTTCTTAATGATTCCTCTCACAGTAGATATGGGCAGGTGCAGGCGGGTGGATATTTTCTTGTCCCCATTGCCTGACTTCTGAATGTCGACACACATCTGCCTAACTTGAATGGTGTGTTCCTTTGTCTTTCCCATGTTGAAGAGTGGATAAGAGAAATGGCCTCTGGCCTCACATCATATTTATACCCCAGGGAAGCAGGAAGTGATGAATTACTAATTAAATGTTCCTAGATACTTTGATCAACTTTGTAAACTACTGTAGAAATGACAGAAATACTTCAATTACATTTATTTTCTAGGAATTGTTAGGGGTGCCAATAATTGTGGAACAGGTTATTTTATGAAAAATAATTTTGTTAATCAGGGATTTTTATTTGCCCTTAAAATTCACTTCATATTCATGTTATATTTTTCTGCAATTTTCAGTGTGACAATACGCTTCTGCAATAAAAACTGACTTTATTTTAAGGCTTTTAACACATCTTAACCAGGGGTGCCAATAATTATGGAGGCCACTGTGTGTGTGTGTGTGTGTGTGTATATATATATATATATATATTTCAAGTGTCAGGGTACGTGTCTCTCTCTCTCTCTATGGGAGAAATCTACTTTTTATACATTATAAAGTAGATCTCTTATATTAAGCACTGTGGAATCTGTGCTCCAGGCTCGACGGGTCTGTGCGCGTGGAGCAGAGGTGGGTGGAGTAGCCAACAAATTGTACTCAATTAAGAGTAGCAGAATAATATTACTCAAGTAGAAGGAAAAATAGTCATCAAGTAAGAGTAAAAAAGTATTGGGTGAAAAGACTACTCAATTACTGAGTAACTGTTTCATCATAATGTCCGATTTATTATTTTAGAAATTATCTAAGCAGTCAGACAAAATGATATAATAATGTACAAATTGCGACATTTCCAAATAATGAAATAAAGGTAATAAAATAAATGAATAAAATTAAATATCAATTTAAGTAATAAGAAACACATTTCCTCATCTCCCTTTTTTCACAATATAAAGCTTTTGAAATAAATCCCAACATATGTATGTTTGAACAATGTAGACTATTTCCTGTGGAAGATATACTGTATATTCAGTCGCCCTGAATGACTCAGCAGATAGAAAACAACATTAGCACATGTGTACAAAAGTCTCACTTAACCATACATTTGCACTTTACATTTGTCCAGCAGAACAAATTTAAGAAAATTATATATTTTTTTAGCCTTTAATTTATTTGCTAATTATATATGTTAAGATTGCAACTTTAAATAAAACAGCTAAACTAACCGCGACATGTTTGCTTCACTGTCTACCGCTGCTGAAGACAAGCCCCTCCCCCTTCTGTGTGGTCATGTGACTACATACGGTTAATTGGTCAGTTGGAGTCATGTGATTATTGTCGCTATGTCTGATTGGTGAAACACAGTCACATGGTACAGTAGATCCACCGGCTGCATTTCTCTGGCAAACACAAAGAACATCTAAAGTGTCGAATAAATGGTTAGAACAGTAACGAGTCGAGTATATATATTTTTTGTCTTATGTTATTTTACAATCTCGGGTCACAATTATTGGCACCCTTGGAAATTTCTACAAACTAAATGTTAGTAAAGCGTGTTCCCTATTTAGTTTTACTTCAAGAGTATTTAGGAACTCTTGGGATCGATGACTTCCTGTTTTCCCAGGGTTATAAAAAATTAGTTTACACTGAAGCAAGATCAACTTGGTTATTTCTGAACATTGGTACGGTTAAGGAATGTACATATGAAACCATACAAAAGTGTATTAATTACAGGACGTACTGCTGCTGTGTGAGTAAAACAGTTTCACATGAGACTCTCATGTCCGGAGGATCTCCGAGGGTCAATTCTAAAGCCTGTATGCCATACTGTAATCGTGACGTATGTGGAATATCGTGGAGACGCCATCGCTTTGGGCACATGGCTGTCTTTGTTTGGGTCTCTCCTCACTCTTACGCATTCCAAACAAGTTTTGAAATGCCTGATCATGCTACCCGATCGATACAGCTTCATCTGAATAAGAATTATTTTCTAAGACTAAGGAATTTCTGTCCAGTGTACAGATTTGAGTTATTTGCTTAGACAGTAAAATTGACATGGCATTGTACTCTATTAGTATCTACACACTTCATGGTTTAGGCAATTGTTCTAGAGGAAGTAAGACGACTACAGAGTCAGTGCTGCTCTGCATGGCTCTCTTTTCAGACCTAATTGGTCCTTTGGGTTTATATTTCAGCTGTGAGAAATATCGAAGCAGACAGTAGCTTGAGGTCGACACAGAACATTTATTAAGATGCATAAGGAGCCTGAGGAATTTACTTAAAAAGGGGCTTAAACTTAAACACATGATGCGAATAGAACTAACTTTTAAGTAAACGATTTTAGAATATTCATTAGTTCTAGTTACTAACCATGCAGGTCTGTGTTCTCGTCTCTCAGGTATATTTGGAGAGGTTGTTAACGTATGCCGAGATTGATATCTGTCCTGCTAACTGGAAGAGGATCGTGCTGGGAGCCATATTGTTGGCGTCCAAGGTGTGGGACGATCAGGCCGTGTGGAACGTGGACTACTGTCAGATTCTCAAAGACATCACCGTAGAAGACATGTAAGTGTCTGCGTGTGGGTGTGTGTGTGGTTTTTTTTTTTTTTTTTTTTGCTGTATGTATTTTTTGTACAAGTCGTTTATCCACAGCCACTGATTAAGACTTTTCATCATTTCATTATAAAAATATTCAGACTATCACTTTATTAAAAATTATTAGACTCTCCATCTCTTCATTATAAAAAGCTTCAGACTCTCCGTCGCTTTGTTATTAAAAAGGATTAGACTTTCCATCTCTTCATCATTAAAAAGATTCAGATCCTCCATCCTATACAATCTAACAGTAAATGACTTGTATATGATGGCACATCGTTGGTGTAGAAACAGCTAATTACAGTAATTATAAAAGTTCCCGATATGCAGAACCTCAGACTTTTAATGAGCAGTTGGAGAACTTTCTGAAAGATCTGACTTGTCGGTCGTGACCGCACTTTACAAAAACTGGAAAAACATCAGTAGATTCTTCAGTTAAAAGCAGTTACACTGTTATCGCAGGGTTTACCCTCAGATAGCTACTTATCTATGTTCCCTGTCATTTTACACCAATGATCACTCATGACTCATAATGATAATCACTCACGCTGATAATTTTAGTTGCTCAGAACTCAAGTTTTAGCTGCAAGTAAAATCTCAGATATATCCAGTATTACTGTGTCTACTAGTGTTCTACATATGTTATTGTTTCTGTAGTAATAGGCGATTCACAGGTTTACTTTAATCAGACACTTAATAGAGCAGAGGAACTTCTAGCAGAATACACAGTATCTCGAGTATGAAATATGAAACAAAGAGTGACTGTGTTGATTAGTTTAAAATGACTTCCTGAAGACTTTCATTCGTTTTATACCACAACAATGCAAGTTAACAAATTTTTTACATTTTTAATATTGTTTTTTTTTTTTTTGCTTTTCATAATGCTTTTATATTAGACTTTAGCATTTTAAAATCATATATCAGCTTTATAAACCTTTTTTTTTTCTTCTTTAAACCTCTCCCAAAGTTGAGACCAAAATCCTAAAAATAACTTTTTAATTTCTCAAGTAATGCATAGTATTAATATTAATTAATAACCCACTTTCATAAATATAAATAAATAAATAAATAAATAAAAAATACTGTGTTTATTTTATTTATATATATATATAGATAGATAGATAGATAGATAGATAGATAGATAGATAGATAGATATAGATATTTTTTTAGTATATATTTTTATTTTTGGTCTATAAAGCTGATATATGAAGAAAAAAGAAGCAGATTAACCAGAACAGTAAATATGACTTTAAAATGCTAAATATTATGGGATAAAAAAAAATTTAAAAAAAACAATATTAAAAATGTAAAAACTCTGGTAAATTGCAAAAAAAAAAACTGATTGCAGATTGCAAAAAAAAAAAAAAACAAGTTAGTTTTAATAACTCTTAAATCATTAAGAGTCACCGCTCAAGTTAGGATCTTGCTGTGCGACTCCCATGGCACAACATGACTTTTTTTTATAACCACCTTCACACTGATTATTTCCCAATTACAGAATGCCCTGAGGGGTTTTATTCCCTTTTTATACAACGTTATTTAATAATGCACGTCACACTTTTCATTTTAATTAATTTTAAGGTCACCTGCTAATTTGGTTCTTTTAGTCTGTCAATTCATACAGCAGCTAGAAACATTTGTTTCTTCACCAGCTCAAGTATTTTCCTCTCTGACACTGGAGACTCCTTTATTTACTTTTCATTTGTTAAATAACACTTTTTAATAAAAGATTCTATTAAATACTAAATTAAATGAAATACAGTACTAAAGTGTTAGTCAGAGATGTCCATGTGCGAGCTGTTACTGTGGAAAAGAGAACGTTAAATGAAAGATGCTGTCCACGTATCGCTGTCCACCATGTGCTATCAGGTCATGTGACATTCCAGCATTGTGCTGAATCAAAGCCACCGCCACCACCACTGTCCTGCACATCTGGAAGTTCACCTGAGAGCTGATCTGATAAATCCAGAGACTCTCAGCAACACTAGATCAGACTGAGTCAGTATAGAGGGGGAAATGGTGAGGAATTCATCTGTAGCCTGGAGCATACGGAGACGTGACCCTCAGCGTGTCACCTGCCCTCCGACCTCTGACCTCCACTAAACACAGTTATTTTAAAAACCGCACCATGAGGGCAGAGAGTTTGGTTAAAGTTTGTCATGATGTGAGGTGTGTGCGTGCATAAATCAGTGTGTGTGTGTGTGTGTGTGTGTGTTTTTTTCAAAGCGTTTTGGTTATATTTAGCCTGTGTGTGTCTTAATTCAAATGTTAACGTGGGTGGAGGCTGCTGTTATATTAAAGCTTTTAAATGTAAAATATGCTTTAGAGGTAAAAGCAGACAGCTGTCTCTGTCTCAGCATGATTGCGATTGACTTGGACATGCGGGAGTAACTCAACTTCCAATATCGTTATCTGGGTGTATTTATGTTTTTTCATATTTGTCATTAGAACGAAATTGGGATGATGTTGGACATAAAGGACACGCATACGTGCATAATCGACCTTTGCACTTTATAATTCCAAGGAGATTTTACACTGAATGAATGATATCATAGTTATGATAACATGAACTTTGATAACATAGTTGAAATTTTACACAAACTTTAAAACACAAATCAGATCTACCAAAACTTTGTGTATCTGAAGAAAACCCGTCTCTCTCTGTCTCTCTCTCTCTGTCCATCTGTCTCTGACTCTCTCGCTCTCTCTTCATCCTCCTCTCCCTGGGTTTTTTTTTTTAGGAATGAGTTGGAGAGACAGTTCCTGGAGCTGCTGCAGTTTAACATCAACGTGCCGTCGAGTGTTTACGCGAAGTACTACTTCGACCTGCGCTCGCTGTCCGAGGCCAACAACCTGAACTTCCCTCTGGAGCCTCTGAGCAGAGACAAGGCCCAGAAACTAGAGGTGAGTGCGCACGCACACACCTCCACCTGACAGCTCAGCTTCACCTTCAGCACTGAGGAGCATCCATCTCCAAGCCCATCTGATTCTGTCCTTCATGGCAGGGTTATTAGTTTTGAAGTGACTACAGACGGCGTGTCCCCCAGCAGTGGAGGGGAACTCTGTCTCTCAGCACACACTCAGCTTCTGGCCCGGCTTTAGGAAAATAAATAGCTGAGAAATAAATCTTTACTGACTCTCACAGCATACACTCTCAGCATACACTCCCACCCCCTGCTGCACTACACACACCAGCCCAGGTCCAGTCTCAGTGTAGAGTGGCTTTTACTAGCTGTATTTATCAGCATGCAGACTAACAGAACATCCTTGCTGTAATATCTGTAATATTCATCTTCCCTTCTTCCTTTTACTCTTTTTTTCACTTTTCTTTTTTTTCGGTCTTTTTTTCTTTTGTTCTTTATTTGTGTCCTCCCTTTTTCTTTATTTTTTTTCTTTTTTCTTCCCTTTCCCTTTTCTTGTTTGTTTTTGTCTGTTTTTGTTGTTTTCATTTTTTCATCTTCCTTCTTTTTTTTTGTTCTTCCTTTTTTCTTATTCTTTTTAGTTTTAATGCTTTCTTGCTTTTGTATTTATTTCTTTTTTGTCTTTTGTCTTTCTGACTTTAGTGTTTTAGACTGTTCTCTTTTTTTCTTTTTTTCTCTCCTTTTTCGTCTACCTTTGTTTTTTTTTTTCAGACGTTCTGTTCTTTTTTTTTTTCTTTACTTTACTGTCTCTCTTCAAGCTATTTTTTTGTCTTTCTTTCTTATTTTTTCTTTGTCTGCCGACTTATTTAACTTGCACTTGGACAAATCCTAATCAGGATCCTGATACAGTTACAGGCTCTAAGGCACCACATTCCTTCTTTAATTATTATTAACCCTGAGGATTTGCTCTGTAACCTGCCGACTCTCAGACACATCACCCCCGACAGAGAGACGCCGCCATGGTGCAGTAATAATTAGGAGCTGAGACAGCGGCAGGACTGAGCAATTACATGTTCTCCGTCCTCCTGCGTGTCTCACGAGAGCACTGGGCCTTCATGTAGCTGCAGCTGTGATGATTCAGGCTGTTAATGGCGTGTGCGCGCGCGCATGTGGGTAGAGGACAGTCAGTGGTAACCCTCTGATGTGTCTGCCGTGTGTGTGTGTGGTGCGGTTCAGGACTCTCACTGGCGTCTTTTTCTCCTCCCCAGGCGATCTCCAGGCTCTGCGATGATAAGTATAAAGACTTGAGAAAAGCAGCAAAGAAGCGGTCAGTGAGCGCGGACAATCTGACAGTGGTGCGGTGGTCTCCCGCCATCATCTCTTAACAGCAGTTTGGGGACGCTGCGGGACGATCCAGCGAGAGAAACAGAGAGAGACTGTCTACAGAATTTGTCCTCTCCCTTAATCTGCTCCAGACAAAAACCTGGCAGATTCTACCTTCCACATGTGTCTTTGTTGTTCTGATGGCTGCTGTAAATACAGGAGGCCGGGACAGGACTCTTCAAAAAAAAAAAAAAAAAACTTGCTAGAAGGGGGAATGAAAGAGAGCAGCAGATGGATTGGAGTGTGTGAGGAACGTCTCGTATGAGGAGGAAAATCATTCCAGCGACTCGTGTCTTAAGCCATTGTCATCTTCAATTCTGAACCATTTTCTGCTTTTTCTGTACAGATTACTTTTTTTTTTTAGTTTACTTTTTTTTTTCTTTTTTTTTTTCTGCTTGGTCTCCTCTGAAGCACAGGGGCGTGTCTGACCTGACCAAAATCAATAATCAGCCCAAAATAAATGGAAGATGTTCCAGTGCCACTCGGAACATCTTCAGCTCACAGTGTGACAATTGGGCTAAATGATCAGTTTATGCTTTCAAGTCAAGCAGGTGTCAGGAACCTGTGGAACCTTGTGAGTGAAAAAACACAATTAGTCCCAGCCTCACACTCTTAGAAATAAAGCTGCTGATCTGGATTGTCCTTGTCGCTATGGTGACACTATATAAGTACAGCTTTAACCAAGCTTCAAAGTTTCTATTATGTACCTAAAAATTTTTTTTTTTTTTTTTATAAAGGTGCACCATATTCAAGTTTCCAGGTGGAAGGTTCAAAAGATGGACCTTTAACTACATAAAACTACGGTTTGGGTTTTTTCCGTGGGCGAGGTTATATAGGGATTGGGCGCTTTTCTGGCCACAAGCTTCATTATCCTCAAGGTTGTTATCGGATTGTTTATCCAACAACCTTATGAACACGGAGACTTAATGAGGTTATAGATGGAAATTAATTGAAAATGGTTCAAAGTTCATGGCGTTAAACATTTTATTGACTTTTTTTTTCTGTAAGTGCAAAACACGTTAACAAACTAAAAGCAAAACGGCAACAAGACATCAAAAATCAGAAAACGCAATGTAAAATGCGAAGTTACAACATGAACGAAAAAATAAAAAAGCAACAAATTTAGTAAAAAGAGCAAAAGAATTAATGGAAAAGACCACGAAAAGAAAAATGTGCCACAACTCTAAACAAACTAATAATACATTTAGGAAACACAAATATATAAATAGAAAATGCAATGTCATCCAGAAAACAGAACTATAAATTCATTTTTAAAAATAGCAAAACCAGAAAAGTCAACAAAAATCATAAAATTCAACAGGAAAAAAGAGCAAAACTAGAACGAAAAAAAAAATTGAAAAATACAAAATGGGG
Source organism: Clarias batrachus (assembly GCA_003987875.1). Taxonomy (NCBI): domain Eukaryota; kingdom Metazoa; phylum Chordata; class Actinopteri; order Siluriformes; family Clariidae; genus Clarias; species Clarias batrachus. Next base: position 144,522 of record QMIH01000358.1, on the reverse strand, counting down.
GGGAAAAAAAAAAATGCAACATCAAAACCAGAAAACAACTGAATTTTTAAAAACAATGAATTTTTAATTTTAAACTTTTTTTCCCCTCCAGTTTTGCTTTCATGGTCTCCATGTTTCTGTTTATTTCTTTTTTTAAATACCGGTATTACAATGCTGAAGAGCCAAGAAATGGAAGCAAAAACATTTTATACCACACGTACCTTCATATTAAATAGTTTTTCACTCGACTTAGACAGAAATAGACAGAAAACGTAATTCTTTTTTTCATGTGATAGTCGTACATCAGGTCTACGCTTTCCATTTTCTCTTGATGCCGATTTGCTTCTGAATTTGCCGTTGCGTCTTTAGTTTTTAAACGTGCTTCGCGCTGCCGTTATTTCATCTTAAACCTTGGCCATCTGTTTAATTAATGTAGTAACATGATGAAGCAAAAACTGTAATGAAACAGACAAACCCAGTGATTCTTCAGCAAAAAAAAAATATCAGCTGATTTAAGAAAATACACATTAATGCAGTTTTAGAAATTCGAGAGCGCAACCTGCTCATGCTGGGTATTGACGCGTGTTTTCAGATTCTAATAAAAAATAATAATTATTATTAGAGTTCACCTGATTAACAAGCCCCTTCTGCTACCTTTGTTTTTCCTTTTTTTTTCTTTTCTTTTTCGCGCAGTGATTAGTAGCTGGAAATGTCCTAATCGTTACTGGTGTCGTGTCCCCCCCCCCCCACTAATCACCATTTAACCTACTGGTCCGATTGTGTTTAGGATGTAATCATTATTTATTTTTAGTTAATTTTATTTTCTAATTTGGGCGAATAATGGTGGGAGAACATGTTTAAATCTTCTGAAATTAGAAATTGAAATTATATCTTTTATATAAAATAAGGAATTTCAAGAGGATTCCGGATCACACTCTAAACGTGCTGCTTGTTGCCGAGACAAAACGGATTGGCGTTAAAGCAGGAACAGGACAAGGGAAGTTCGGACACCATCCATGTCCTCATTCCAGGTGTCCTGCCGTTTCATCCCCCCGTTAACGCCACATGATGATCATTTTAATAAAGCCACAGAGGAGGTGCGTCATGTCTGATATGTGGTGGATATGTAGCGATGTGGTTCTCTCTGTAGAACCCAGTGATCGGATATGACTGAAGAAACGGACGGATTCCTTTTCTCTTCGAGGAGACATTCCATTTCAGTATAAGTAAAAAGAAATTGCACAACTTGGCACGTACATTTTTATGGGCTGAATAAAGGATAACGTTGACCTCGTTTCAGATTCAAACACCAAGCAATACACAGATTACAGAGAAATGGACGCTTCTCCTTCAACACAGACCTTTCATATTACAGTATGTTATATATTGTTTAATTCACTTTGTTCATGAATGAAGGTTTGAATTTTTTTTTTTTTTTGACTTCTAAACGTTCTATTAAATTGGTTTGATGTTCAAGACTTTGCCACATTCCCCTCAGATGAAGTCATTTTATCATCTCCGAAAGTCTAAAAGCTTAGATTTTAATTGAGTGTTTAAACTTCTGCAGGGTTGTTACGGTTGTCACATTTTTTTACACTCAGTCCTGACGTGTGTGTGTGTGATCAGATGGTTAGCTCGGAATACTGCTGTAAAGATGATGCATTGCTACCTCTGCTACAGCTCCAAGGTTTTTTTTAATTTTTTTCCCCCCATAACTGAATTTCACACAACAGCTCGATAGATAGATGAAGATGCTATTGAGGACCAGGACTAATCTAAGCCAGACAAATTATTTTGTCTTCGCAATCTCAGCAAATGTAAATATCTTAAATAGTCGAACATTTCCTGTTTTCAGTTGATGATTTAAACTATTTCAATTTTTTATCCGCCCTCCTTTATAGTATTTGAATTGTTTTAATGAAGAAGCAACATCTACAGTACATAGACCTGAGTGAAGAAATGTCTAGAAACGGGTTTAATTGCCTTATATTTGGTTTGTTGTCATCCTTTTATAGGAAAATTATATTTGTGTACGACTAACTTCTTTTTTTTTTTCTTTTTTTCTTTTTTTTTTCTTTTTTTCTTTTTTTTTTTTTTAACATTTATAAATTGATTCTTGAAAAGCAACAACATAATAAACCCTGAAGGTCTGCCATGTTTGAACAGAATGTTTATTCTCAAATGTCCCAAGATATCCTTATGATTTTTGATCAGCCATAACGTTAAAATCACCTGTCTGATATTTTAAGTATTGTATATGTTTTTTAAAAATATTTTAAGACCTCGATGGATTATTTGTTTTACTCCACCACACCCAAATTTACAAATGCTTGACCTTACAAACTCCTTGTCTTGTTTCTTGAAGCATGTTTGCAGTTTGTCAGTGTAACATCCACATGAATGGCAGGACCTGGGTTTCCCACTAGAACATTGCTCAAAGCATCACACGTTCTATGGCCAGCTCTCCTTCTTCCCGTAGTGCATCCTGGTGGCATGTCTTCCCCTATTAAGCGAAACACACACACACACACACACACACACACACACACACACACACACGGCCGTCCACATGATGTAAAAGAAACCGTTACTCATCAGACCAGACCACATTCTTCCATTGCTCTGTGGTCCAGTTCTGATGCTCATGTGCCCACGTTTCAGCGATTTGAGCTCCGGTAGCTCTTTATAGAGATTGAACCGGACAGGTTAGCCTTCGCTTCCTATATACATCATTGACCCATTCAAGGCCATGACCTTGTCACATGTTCACCTGTTGTCCTTCCTTGGACCAATGTTGATGGGTCCTGGCCACTGCATACTGGGAACAACCCACAAGACCTGCTGTTTTAGCTGGACTCTAGTCTTCTAGACATCGCTATGTGGCCTGTGTCTAGGTTGTTTACATTTGCGCTTGCCTATTTTTCCTGCTCTCAACACAACTCTCAACTTTGAATATCTGGATGAAGGAGAACCTCGTAGAAGGAGGGATACATCAAACATCATTTGAACATTCGGTCCTCAGTGTTCTTCACCTTGCGTTAGTGGGTTTAACCTTATGGCTGATCGATGTCGTAATAGAAAAATGTGAATAATTTGGGATGTTCTTAAGCACCATGTGAAACACTAACTAAACAGTTCAAATCAAATTGCTTATTGTAAACGGTTATTACACCCTATATTGTTGTCTGTTAGGAGTAAGATTCGGTTCCTACGCAACATAAAAGGGAAAGATTAAGGTGTTCAATGGCAGAATGGTGGCTGTAGTGTGACCGACTTATTCGTTAAATTTTGCTGTATTCGTACAGAATTGAGTTATGATGATTCAGGTCACAGACGTATGTATGAATTGGCTTTACTAAGGCTTTGAACTAGTCAATCAGCTAATCGGATATTTTTTTTTAATCCTTTGATTAATGCTGATGAATTTTTTCAAACAAGGTTTTGATCCTGTGAAAATTTGAAACCGTAACACCCCTGAGATCCACTGACCGTTTTGTTGCCTTTATTTGGTTGAATTGAGGCTCTTTTTTTTTTTTTTTAAACCAATCACACAGTCTAATTTTACAACCTAGTATTCCTCATTATAGATTAAATTATAATAATGATGACTGACTGAGTTGCCAATCTTCCAACGGAATTTTTTTTTAATTTATTTTTCTTTTACCTGATCTGTGTCTATTTCCAGAAATATTTATTTAATAATGCTATTCATTTTTCACCATAAAAAGTCTGATATTTTTCTTCTTCGTCTATGGACAGCGACAAGCTCAGCTTTTTAATGATTTTTAAAATCATTAAATGATAATTCTAACTTATATATACATATACATTTTGTACAGTGTACATACTGTGTCAGATGAGATCATAGTTTAAATATTATGCCGAGATATTTATGGGAAGTCAGTATTCATCTCATTGTTTAATCATCTCTAATTAAATCAGGGTGGTGATGATGAGGGAGGAACTGAGTCATGATCAGCTCCAGGCATGATGAGAGAAAAGAGAGAAAGTGTTTTAAGAAAAGCTCTTGGGATGATAAAGTGACTGAATTTGCGTGCCGTCGTCGAGAAGTGCACGAGTCTGTTGTTTTTTTTTTTTTTGCTTTTGTCGAGTTTGTTACTATTATTTAGCCATCACGCAGGGCTCTGTAGCGAGCGGCGCTGGACATGAGCGCGCTCCACCGGACTCGGCTTTTCTTTTCCCTTCCCTTTGTAGACTTTGCAATAGCGTTGCTTTTGTCATTCCTTTTTGTGTCGAAACCTGAAAAGCAATTAGAGAGAAATGGTTGATATTTATCTCACTATTGTTTCTTTTATTGCTACTATTGATTATAAATTGTTCTTTTATGTATTACATTTCTGTCATCAATACCAGGAAGAAAAGAAAAAAAAAACTTGTGTATTTTCAGAAGTCTTACTTGTGAATTGTAGGCCTTTGTGTGGTGCATGCTGTTCGGAGCTTGCACTGTCAATCGGTAAATTAAAAGAATTTATTGATTTTTAACTTAAAATGACTTTTCTAAATGGCATCTAACTATATATACAGGAGATCTTCTTTTTTTTCTAATAAAGGGACTGCGCTTTACACCTGCCTGGGATTTTGTCAGTTTCCACCAATGTCTTTACCTCTTTCTTTTCTTTTTCTTTTTGTTTTTCTCCACTTTTCAGTAAATTCATTGGAAACTGATATGAATCACGTCAGCGTATTTATTCAGCTTGCAAATGTATAGAAATCCACTTCGAGCTGGAGCTGAGCATCTGAGCACTGCACTAAACGCTACCTCTTTTTTTCCCTTTCTTTCTTTTTAATCCCCCTAAACCTAACTATTGCTCCATTTAAGGATTTGTACCTGTATCTAATCTCCTTTATCTCTACACTATCCATTTCTAGGATTTGCACATTTTTGTTTCCTTTATGCTTCAAGTGTTCAGAGTCACTGACTTCTGAAAGGAATAAAAAAAAATGTAACAAATGTTTTAAAAATTTTTTTTAAAGGAATAAAATAATATAAGCAACAACTTAACAACTTTTTAAAGTAATTAATTACATTACAAAATGACTGTCTTCAAAAAGTAATCAGTTAAATTACAGCATTACCTTTTGATTAAAGTAACTATTTACAGTACTTTTCAATTGCAGAAAATGAAAACTCCTTTATGCTTCCTCATGCATGTTGTTTTAGTCAAGACCTTTATAATTATTCTACCATCATCACTCAGAGAAGTTTGGCCCATAATCTGTTAACTACTAATACCCCTATCTCACCTACACGGTTTCGCGCGGTGACGGTAAGTCCGGTTCATCATGATTCACCGCGAGTTTGGGCGCTTAGTCAAATCGCATAGTCAAACCGCATAGGTGAGAGGGGTATAACAGCAGGAATAACAGAGGGGGCGGGGCTTGTAGAACGACTTCCTCACACGCACACATACTAATGGATTGGGAATGACTGCTGTCTGGCTCACGGATTACATAAATTGTCTAAATAACAGATTACATTTTCGAAAAAGTAACTGAGTACTTGAATAGCAGACCTAATGCGTTAGATTACTTGTTACATCCAAAAAAATAATCCGAGTACTCTAACGCGTTACACCCAACACTGTTAACAACTTAAAGTATTTTTTTAAAATCCCCAACAGAAAACAATCAACAAACAAAAGTTTTTTTTTTCTCCTCAACAGTAACGCACTCGAAGCAAAGTGCTATCCGCCCCTTCCGCTTGCGTAATTTCAGACACCTATGATTGCCTAGTGTCAATGTGGTTGAGATGGGAGTGCGATTGTGAGAGAGAGAGAGAGAGAGAGAGAGAGAGCACAGCCAATCTGATATCCTTCCGACCAATCAGAGTCCACCGCTCACTGTGGCATGATCATTATTTAAAACTCGTTTCCTGAACACGTCACAATAAACAATGTTCAGGAGCAATTCTACATAATTCTCATTTCCTGCGTTTCTAAATCAGTCTTGGTCTACTGCCATCCTCTCTCTCTCACACACACACACACACACACACACACACAATAAGGATGTAATTCATTTTGCTGTACCACGGCCCTGCACTGATTTGTTACACGCTGTGACACACTTTTTCCTTGCCAAAGGAAACAGCTGTCAGAAGCTTTATTAAGCTGTACACTCACCGGTTTCCTTTGGCAAACATAAGTAACCGTTCTCTCAATAAAGCATTGTAGCTTTTCTACATGCGATCTCAAAATATGTCTATGTGATACCTACATTCATTAGATATACCGTCTGACAAGTGAATGTTATGTTACTGGATCACCAACGATATACAACTGGTGACATTATCATGAGCACCCAAGGTTGAAATAAAAAAAAAAATGCATGACAAACTGGTTAGAGTAAACACATTATGCTGTTTTATAATATCGCAACCATTACCATTTGTTACATGTTATGTTAAAATCTCTCAAACGGGATCAGCACTGTATACACATTGGCTGGATTATACAGGGTGTGGCAACCCACCACCAGCAGGGTTCGAACCCGGATCCTCACAGCCGAAAAACCAACATCAAAGAGCCTTAGCCACTTGAGTCACCTCTTCCACAGCTTATGGTTAATGTATCCTTGTAAAAAATAGTTCCCCTTGATTGTAGCTCACGCAGACAACTTTGCTTTTATCCACACTTTTCATTTAGAAGCTTTTTATAATGAAGCTTGCCGTACGACAAACCTCAGTCGTCTTATTATTCGCAATAAACATGCCGTTATCACACGCAGCGCTGCGATTATGGGAAGCCATTGGGGCCGAACTTGGTCATATGATTAATTTGCGTTCAAAAAATGCATGTGTTAAATGTGTTAATATTGACGGTCCTAATTTAAATTTTATTTCTGATCAATGTATAGTACTAAATTAGAGATGGCATTCATTCTTTTATTTTGTTTACGTGTTGTATTCTATCCAGGCTCTCGGTGGATCCAGAACTTAGTACATTCTTTTCTGCTTAACTCCTACAGTTCCTATGTACACGCACAGAGGTAATTTAGTTTATTTAATCCACAACGCTAGTTTTTTTTTTTTTTAGATAGGAGAAAACTAGAGGACTGAGTGTGGAAGAGAAGTAGCTAGAAAATTGTATAGTGGTGTAAAAGCAGGTCATCTCAATTATAGGAAGCAGACCAGACATGTTGTGTATTTTGAGCTAAAGCGTTTCTGTGTAGAAGAGAGCTGCTAAAATGAGCCAAGCGGTACAAATGGAACAAAATGGTACAAAAAGAAGGCAAGGCTGTAGCACTTCAGAAATGTCTGCAGATTTGGAACGATGCACAAAAAAAACTTCTTAACCATTTATTCACTTAATTCTTGAATTTTAATTAATTTAGCTCTTCCTCTGTAGTTAGATAATTTCATATCCTCATCATCATCATCATCCTCGGATCACCAGAAACAAACCCAAAAATTCACAGGGAGAGCATGAAAATTCTATGCATACAGAGGCGAGTGAAAAAAAAAAAATATATATATATATATATCTATGCATACAGAGGCAAGTGAAAAAAAATAAAATAAATAAATAAATATATATTTATTTATTTATTTTCACTTGCCTCTGTATGCATAGAATTTTCATGCTCTCCCTGTGAATTTTTGGGTTTGTTTCTGGTGCTTATTGCTTTTATCCTTATTGCTTTTAACATTACGTCCTTAGTTTAGGTAAATGAGAGTTTTATGCCTAGATTTCCACCTTAAATGCACCCTCCATTCATATGCAAGTTCATATGCTGGTATGGCCAAATTATTTGGACACTTGTCCATCACCCGTTTATATTGTTCTCCCCTTTATTTTAGTTGCCACAAAATTAGTAGCACACAGTTATATAGAATAGAATAGAATGTCTTTATACGCTGTAGCCTCACAATTAAATCCCAAAACTAACAGGCCCAAAACTCATCCAGCATGACAACGTCCCTGTGCAGACAAAGTGAGCTCCATGAAGAGTTGGTGTGTTTAGGTTGAACTGGAATATCTTGAGTGTGCTGCACAGAGCCCTGACTGACCTCAACCCCAGCAAACACCTTTGGGATGACCTTGAACACTGACTGCACCCCAGACCTCCTCATTCAACATCACTGCCTGATCTCATTAATGCTCGTGAAGCTGATTGAACACTAAGCCTTTAAAGAAGAATCTAACCTGTTAATGTTTTTCAAAAAGTCTTGTCGGTTGCAAGGGTTATTTTGCTTTCAGTCAAATCAAGGTATTGGTGTTAAAAAAAAATGTCTCACCTACTGTTGTAGGTCGAAAAAAAGAAATTTCAGACAGGATCATATAACACCATTTTTCATAACGCTTAATGCTTCTCATCTCCCGAGCCATGCTTTCCTTTTGTGTAAATATACAGCAGATACACATTTATATTTTTATCAGAGAAAAAAGAAACACGTTTGTTAAATACAATTTTATTGACTTTGATGTTTGTAGTGTCTGTAACTGTCTGAAAGATTTGAACGTTTGAATTCAAATCTTCCAACGGTCTTAACTGTCATTCAGATGAAACTTGGCCAATTTAGATTTCACATGAAAAGACATAAACCTGAAAAAGTGTATTATTCTAAAATGCTAAATTGTTAAGATATGGCAAAATGAGTTTGACACGGTTACAGACACTACAGAGTTTATGCATTTTAAATGATTATTTTTGGAAGCGAGACAGTATAAGGCTGAATAATGGCCATTTTGGGGGCAAAATCATCTTTAAAACAGCTGATGTTAGAAACTTGACATTTTAGGAGAAGCAAGATCGGTCACCTCCATGTTACATAAACGTCAGAAGTAGCTGCATTGACGTACACATTTAAATATTAAAAATAATAAAATCAGCACCAATACTGTGGGTGGCACGGTGGTGTAGTGGTTAGCACTGTCACCATGCACCTCCAGGGTCTGGGTTCGATTCCTGTCTCTTTGTTTGTGGTGTTTGCATGTTCTCCCCCTGCTTGATGGGTTTCCTTTCACAGTCCAAGGACATGTAGGTTAGGTTAATTGGCATTCCCAGATTGGCTGTAGTGTGTGTGTGTGTGTGTGTGTGTGTGTGCGCCCAGCAATGGATTGGCACCCTGTCCAGAGTGTACCCCGCCTTGTGCCCTAAGTCTCCTTGGATAAGCTCGAGGCCCACCGTGATGTCGAATACGGGATAAAGCGGTATAGACAATGAGTGAGTGACCAATACTGTGTTTTAGCCGTTTGTCCTTTTTTTAATTTTTTTTTTATAATTGTTGCTTAGGTGAATGAGAGTTTTATGCCTCTTTAAATTAATACATCAATCCAACAGGTTCCTGAAAAATCTTTTTGGTGTTACTTTACCAATATAAAATGTTGTTTTTCATTTCTAAAATAAAAATGATATCCTAATTACCTTTAAAATTTATTAATCAAGGACGAGGAGTTAACAAAGGCTTTTTGTTCATTATTCACCTCTAAGTGCTCACTGACCCGAGCTATCTCAACAATGTTAGCCTGTCGACGTGCCTTTGGTGGGTAAGAATAGCTTCACAATGGCGCTTACGTCTGTCATTTTCTGTTGTCCGAGAACAGTTGTTGTCCAGTTAAGAGAATAGGTAAGACAAGAAGCGGAGGCTGGAGACTAGGATAGGCCACTCAGTTTCTGTCCGTTTGTAAAGATCATTGACGGCGGGTCTGATGGGGCTGTGGGATGCTCACCTGGAGTAGAATTAAAAGCCAACACATTGTCCAGTGAGCTGCTGTTTTACTACAGAACCTCGATCTGCAGTCATGGGGAGGCAAGGAGCCTCGGAAGCTGTCTTCATCACACTGAATTACAACATCACTATTGCGGGTAGGTAGGAATTATTAAACATTATGCTGTTGTTTAAAAAAATATATAATAATGAATTAAGTGTAGACTCATCTGGGAATTGCATATTGCACTTGTTATACTTAGTGAATAACTAATGATACGGATAATATTGGCCTCTTACTTTTGTGGAACTACATTTGAGATGTATGTAAATTATTCAGATTTCTATTAAGGTTGTTTAACATGGCAACATTAGTTTATTGTTATACTTTCCTTTTTTATTGACTAATTGGCTAAATAATTTACAATGTGCAATCAATCTGATGTAGATTCAACAACTGTACAAATCGTGAAAAGTACTTTTATTTTTATAGTACTTGTACATTTGCCTATAAGCTCATGAGCTATTGTTCAATTCTTCATATTTTGTTTTCAAAAACGTTCAACACAAAAATAAATGACTTTCTTGCATTTATTTATTGATTTATAA
>QMIH01000358.1:97689-134196 GCA_003987875.1 Clarias batrachus | reverse complement strand
TTCTTTTCTTTATTTATTTATTTATTTTATTTTATTTTATTTTTTTTATTATATATTTTTTTTAAGTAGTCTCAAAGAATAGTTACCCAGGCATCCTAAAGGACTTTTTTGTGTCTCATTCTTTGGAAAGTTTTTGTCTCTCACTTTCTGCCTAGTTGCTGTAGCTGATCAGATTCAAAGGAACGTTTTTTTTTTTTTTTTTTGCTTGTTAAGCCACACAGTGAACGATGAATCATGCCTAGCATTAAAAAACATCTAACTTAAGGCATGAACCAGTGAGAAACAGCTACAGATGATCAGACCGGCGATTAGTATACCGCTAATGCTGAAATGCCGAGTGTTTGGGACCGACGAGAAGGGAAATGAGGTCGCTGCTAAATACATAATAACAATCAATTTTTAAGTTGTATCATTTGGCATTTTACAGCTGTCACAGTAAAACATTTGTTCCCATTTTGTTGCATTTGATGCATTTGTTCATCTTTAATTTAACCTCCATCATTTAGTTTAAATCAATATGGAGAAATGAGTGTGGCTCGAATAAAGCTTCAAGGTAAAGTCCTTAAATGTTCTTCAGTTAGCGTCGGGAAGGATTCCATAGTGAACCCTATAACAGAACATTTCCATATCTGAAGAGTTTCTAGTACCATAAAGTAGCCTTTATGATAATGAAAGAATCTTTGGGTTGTCTCTCTGGGGGAACCCTGTGTGGATATGTTCCCACACCAGAATAGACTGAAATTGAAGCACCTTCATGACGTTTTCTTATTTAATGCATATGTGACAAATAAAATTTGAATTTGAAACCTTCAAAGAACCCCTGAAAGAGTTGTAGCTTCTGTTATATATGTATCTACTGTATATAACCACTTAAAAGTGACTTCTTTATTTGTTTCTCTTCTAGGCAAGATATGGCTGGTTCTAACAGTCTTCCTACGTGTATCAGTCTTGTTCCTGGCTGGATATCCGCTCTACCAGGATGAGCAGGAGAGATTTGTGTGTAACACTATCCAGCCTGGCTGTGCCAACGTGTGTTACGACATATTTGCCCCTCTGTCACTGTTCCGCTTCTGGCTGGTCCAGCTTACCTCCATTGTCCTGGTTCATATTGTATTTGTTGTTTACGTGATCCACAAAGTTACATCCAGCCTGCCTTGTTATGATGCCTCTAACAGAATGAAGTTCAGATACCTGTATAAGATTAAACAGGAATCCTTCAATGAAGCATCTCTGTCAAAGCCTGCCGTGAAGCCGGGTGTAAGGCGGCTGCCTTGTTTCGCTGCCGCCTACATCTTTCACCTTTTGGTCCGGATCTTCCTGGAGGCTGGTTTTGGGGCAGCGCATTACTACCTGTTTGGTTTCTACATCCCGAAGCGCTTCATATGTCAGCGTACTCCCTGCACCACCATGGTGGACTGCTATATATCCAGACCTACTGAGAAGACCATCATGCTGAATTTCATGCTGGGATTGGCTACCCTGTCCATCTTTCTCAACATGTTAGATCTTATCTGTGCCATTAAGCAGTCAGCGAGGCACAGAAGCAAGAAGAAGATGATGGTGGGGAAGATGTACGATGATGGACCATACTTTCTTGCAGACAGTGGAACCACTGGTGTTGACTTTGGCGACCCTGAGCATCAATCCTTGCTGGTCAACGGAAGCTTCCGAAAGAGAATGAGCAAAGCCTGTGCGCATGATGATGCCTCTCTGCATTCGGAAGGTAAAAGTCATCCAGCCATCCCTCATGGAGGAACCCCTGTAGGTATCAATCTTGGTATTCCCAGTGCTATGAGTGGTAACGGAGCTAATTGTTACCCAGTGACTCAAGATGAGGTAACGGAGCGAGAGGGCAGTGCGGTGGCATTGTGTCCATCTGAGCCGATAGGCACTCCCAGGTCCATACGGGTCAGCAAACGTAGTCGCCACAAGCCCTTGCCACCTCCCAGAAAGGACAATCCACCAAGCGAAGGGCTGCTGGATAACACCGGAGTGGTGACGACTTGTGAAATTATGCCAGGACAGTACATGTTGAGGAATCAGTTAAGTTCTGATAGTGACCTGATGTCCACTTGTGAGGATAAAAGGTCAGAATGGGTGTGAGGGTCTAGAGGTGATCCTAATCTTATTGGTGGCACCGTGGGATTGAAAATTTGAAGAAAATTTGAAAGTGCTAAACAGAATAAAATCCTGATATCACTTGACTTTTAGATGAGAGTGACTCAATTATGTAAGTGGTGCATTTCTTGTGCTTGTAAACATGAAGGACCATATACAAAGGTCTTAAAAATATTTGAAGACAAGGTGACTCTTGGTTGTTCTTCTGTTCTGAAGTCTCTGTGGAATGTTTACCCTTCACAGCCCAGCCACGACCTTCACCATCCACCTGTTGCCACTGTTAGCTCACTCGGCTTCTCCACACACCAAACATGGATCACCGTTGACCTCTCTTGATGTGGCGGTGTGCGTCAGGGTGAGAGATCATTCTAAAAGCAGACCTCCAAGGTTGAAACCGACATACATTCTCCATAGTGAGGACAGAATGGTCTCCAAAAACGATCCCTAGCATGGCTTACAATAATGAGTGAGGGTTGTAACTAGACCATACAATCATTGATGTATGTATTATTTTTGTATATGTTGTTAGCATTGTTGGGTTTTGCGTTTTTTGATTTACAAGAGCAATGAGTTTGTCTGGACTTCTGAAGAGCAGGAAATTCCCCAAGCCTGACTACCAGGCAGAGCAATTAACGTCAAAGCCTGGATTTGTATTTATGGAGCTGGTTTGTCACAATATATTCAACGACCCAGTGGGATTTGAGACTTGAGCTTTAGAAGACCCTTAAAATAGCAATGAAACATGAGATCTGATGACGCCTGACATAACGCAACCTCTCTGAGTAGGTTTTACCTCCACAGCTGATTTAACCACAACATGGCGAGATCATCCTCATCATTCTCACCAACTTATTACTTACCCATCTCCACGTCAGACCATTTGTTCATGATATAGTTTTGGGTTTGAGCGAGACATCATTGAGCTTAAATAACCTCAAGTTCTTCCATCGCTCTGAAATTGTTCGAACACGATGCATCACATTTCCGGCTGTATTTCAACACAAATAATAAGACAGTAATTAACACACAAAATGTGATTCTGGAGATTAACAACCGCTTGCTTTAATTTAGTTTTTCCGAATTGTAGTGTTTTCTTTTCAGGTTGTTGTTGCCGCGGAGAATCAATCCATCTATAAAAAATGTGTTTAGTTTGTGCCACATCTTATCTCTGGGGGGAAAGAAAATTGGAAACCACCCACTGGTTAAGCCAGATTTTACTTTAGAGTTTTTTAAGTTTTGGAGGCAAAGGTTTCTGTCACTCCATACAACACCAGAGACGAGATATTAGAGACAGTTTATTAGGTATAATTGTAGGTAGACTGTTGCGGACTGTTGCCATGGGATTGAACTTCAACCAGTTCAATCCCATCCATTGATGCGTTGTCCACCACTACTGATCAGATATTTCTTACATGAAGGAGCACAGCAGTGACTTCTGCATTTGGATTACATTTCGTGTCCAAGATTTTGTTCTACTCGTTATAAACACAGCTTTGTACATGAGTGAACTTAAGAAGGCTTAGACTGACTCCAGATCAGACTGTCGAACTCATTTTAGATTACGGGCTGGATTTGTCTCGGTCCAATGTCGGCCAGACTTAAAAGAAATCTCTTTAGTTGAACAATAACATGTCGATTCCTATTTATATGTGATAATTTATCAAAGTTTATGTGAAATTTACATTCTGAATGCATAAACAGAATGAGAAATATACCTCACTTGCCTCACTCGCAAAAATACAGTGGCTTTTGTAAGAAAAAAAAAATTCACCTCCTTTTAACTTTTACACATTTTGTAGCTCTTTATCCTGGACTCAACCTGGAAAGAGAGACGGTTACAGTGTAAATGTTTTTGCATGCCAATTTACGGTCAGTACTATATATACTGCATATATCATTGTGACACTCAATGTATCAATGTACTGTATAATAATTTTATTGAATGATTAAATGTTGACTAAAAAGTTGCATGAGTTTAAACAATTTGTATAACTCGACAATTCTCCCAAGACATAATAAGGCATAAAAAATAATAAATAAGCATGAGCAATAAGCAATGCAAGCAAAGAATAACAGCAAAAAAAAAATAGATAAAATTATGAGAGAAAGAGAGAAATATACAATGTATGAATGGTCCTGCACAATAAAAAAAATACACTAATATTTAATTTTTGTAATAATCTATATAGAATTTAGATTGATTGAATTTCACAAAAGGCCTATAATGGATCTGTTCCAACAAGTGGCCTCCTAGAAACTACTAAAAACATCAAATCCTGGTTAAAGGTGTAATAGACCTAAGCAACCATCCTTAATAAAATCATACCCCCTTTTATATTATCCCGTTTTGTTATTTCTCCCTTTTATAACATTCTTTGAAATTACACCAGATTAAAAGTACGTGTGTGATTCATATATGCCCTCTAGTGGATGAATAAGTGACTGCAGCGTAAAAACCCAGACTAAACAGAGCCTAATTAGTGCAGGTGTTTTTGCACTTACTTTCATTATATTCTGAATAAAAGAAAAACAAAAAACAAACCAGGTGGTTTTCAAACATGTTTAATTCCTCACAATGTCTTCTAATTGTGCATGATTAATATTGTGATTTAGTTGAAAACCTTTAAACAGCTCTATATGGAGTCTCAGCTTTAAACATGAAGGCCATGTAATGTAAAATGCATTTGTACAAAAACCATTATATAGCATTTTCTTCACTGAATTTGAAGAGAACGAAGAACAAAAAGCCGTCACACACAGTGTATCTAGGGGAAGGCACTGCCATGATGTTTCTCTTCCGCCTCCTACACTCTGAATAATTCGATGTTTCAAGGCGGGTGTTGGAGCTCAATAGAAGAGGATTGTTCCTCCTTCAGATATTCTTCTAATTCAGACATTCAGTAGAACAGTGAGCCTACTCACACGCCCGAATCCACATTGTACACCGTGGTGACTTATTCACGTCCTATTCATTTAGCTTTTTCAAGCTTATATAAATGTTGTTTTTAAAATAATGGGACAGTTATATATTCATGTAGGAAATACAATGCTAATATGACATATAAAACCACACATTGCTGAGAGAACAACAAACACTTCAGTGTGTCGCGTGTGGTGTTTGAAGCACTGTTAGATATTTACTGCATGTATATGTTTATTATATATGTATTTGTGTTACACAATATTGTATTTTAACAAGTATCAATTTAACTAATTATTTGTATTTCATATTAGATAAAAACAAACAAACAAACAAACAAACAAAAAACACATTTTAAAGTTTACATTTATTTCCTCTTAGAAAATTAATGCTTAGTTACAGCCATATAACTTATAATTGAAATATATAAATAATTATGACAAATTATACATTTTTATTTAAAAGTAAAAAAAAATAACAATAATTTAATTTTTACCTAAATAATTTTTACATTATAATGACATTTCACACTTGCACTGTGGCTTAGTTGCCTCTTTTGCTTTGTCTCATTGAGGGTTCGATTCCCGCCTCGGGTCTGTGTATATACTCTAGAGTTTCCATGTTCTCCCTGTACTTGGTGGGTTTCCTCAAGGTTCTCCAGTTTCCTCCTACTCTCCAAAGTCCTGTGATGTACACTGATTGGCATCTCCAAAATGGCCCCTGGTCTATAACTGATTTGGTGTGTGAGTGTAACTGTATGTGTGCTTGTGCCCTAAACTGAGTTGACACCCCATCCAGGGTGTACCCTGCCTTGTGGTATGGAAAATGAATAAATATATAGATTTTTATTCACACTTGTAACCAAACACAACATCACCACTAACTTAAACTCCACCGCTGCCCCCTTGTGTCTCAATCTAAGAAGTTTACTTCAGTCTCCGCTCTCCTTGGCTACAGTAGTGATGTTTTGTTTAGTAGTGATGAGTTGTTAGGAAATGAGTCAACTCTTTGAAGGAACTCTTTTAAGTAAACACTAGGAGTCGACTCTTCCCTCTAATACACTTCTTTTATTTAATCATGATCAAATGGTCTTGAGCTTCAAAAACCTCCCCCATATGCAACCGGGTGGGGTAAATCTGCCAACTTCAAAACAAACAACTAGATTGCAAATGCGTACTGTTTTTCATTTCCTTTCTTTTTTCACCTGAGGTAGTGATAAAAAAACATGACACCTGTATCAAAGCACTGATTTGCATTCAGTATAAAAGCAGCTCAAAGTATATTGAGAGCACACTGTCCACTGGTTACATCCTTCAAAAAGGATGCTTTATTTAAAAGGATGCTTTGAACTTTTAATGCATTTCATCACAATACACAATGGTTTCTGTGACCATTAACAGTTTTCACCTCTTAAAGAACAACAGCATTAATCACTGACTCAGAGAAATGAAGAGTATAATGACTGTTCTGTTCAAAAGAAGGTAATGATTTCATTGAGCAGTTAAAACAATAGGTATGCAACGTCCGGCCTCCTAACACACAGTAAGAATGCAGATCAGTCCCTTCTCTCCGATACCACCCAGATGAGGATTGGTTCCCTGTCGATTCTTCTTCCTCTCAAGGTATTGCTATTTTTCTTGCCACCATTTCCTCAGCATTCTCATCAGAGGCATAATCATAATTACATATAAGGACATCTCATAATTACAATTTATATATTTTTTCCTTATATTTTAAAAATTTATTTCCATATGTGTTGTTTTTTTTTCATTCTGTAAAGCTGCTTTGCAACAACGACCATTGTTAAAAGTGCTACATAAATAACATTTTATTGTATTGAATTATTAATTTATTATTATTATTATTATTATTATTATTATTATTAGTAGTAGTAGTAGTAGTAGTAGTAGTAGTAGTAAGAGAAGTAGAAATAGTATTTGCTGGTTTGAAACTTATTTGACACTTATAATTTTTTATAAAGAATTTATCTACAAGCTTTTATCGTATTGTTATTATTGTTTATTTGTAATAGAGTATTACAAATAAACAATAATACTAAAACACCATCATGGCTGTCTGTATACTGTACATGCAAGCAATCATTTGTAAATTCTGTTAATCCCAAGTTTAATAGCATGGTGCGTGACTCTGTCATTCAGATTAAAGTTGTATTACCACTATAGGAAAAGAATTTCCTTCTGACTGTACATTCAGACAAATAATATAAAGCGCCAAAACAAATGATTGCACTTCTAATGATTAAACATTACTGATTATTGGCATAAATTCATGGGTTAATGAAGCTGGCATGCTTGAACACTTTGCTGCTATGTGTTTTTTTTTTTTTTTTCATTTGACTTTTTTCATCTTTTAAGCGTCTGAGACACTAATCATTATTTCAGATATCTACCACTTCTGAAGCAGGTACACTTACTGTTCATTATATACTGACAGTCAGAGCAAATTCTTAATAAGCCGATGTGTTGATTTGAACCAACACGTGACGTATACACTCAGCCTGGTGTGTTGACACTTTTCCAATATTTGGAGATCTGACAGATAAATATGGCATTAATTAGCATGAATCAGCCCTGAAACACCGCATTACACACACATCACTCCCTGAGCCATATTTCATCAGCAGGTTTATTAACATGAGAAGCAGCTAGTGTGTAAACCTGGGATTCGCCTCAGGACTCGATTATGAACAAATCGATCTGGGTGTGGGAGTGTTGAGAGAGAGAGAGAGAGAGAGAGAGAGAGAGAGAGAGAGAGAGACTTCAGCATCTGGCATCAATCAGTAATATAAGCATTCAATGTTTGTCCTCCATGTCACAGCATATTTGCATATTTAGGATTAGTCAGATACCTACATAGATAGCTTAATATCAATAGAGATTAATATTAATAGTTACACAGATATGCATGAAGTAAATAGACATGCAAAGCTTTATGATATGTATAAATCAAACTACCATTTGCTTGCCTCTGTTCAGATTGGAATAGACCCATCTTTACACATGCAGAGAATTGAGCCCGACAATTCTAAAGAAATGAGCTGTACCTCAGGAGGAAAATTTATTTTTGTTGTTGTGGCTGCATCAATATGATAAATATTACTTATTACTTTTTGATAGGTATGTTTATGCTAAAGGTGTGTTATTTATTCATTTACTTGAAAGTGCTAATGCTTTACAAATTTTCTGAACGTCACAAGTAATCAAACAAAGGAGCATTGTGCTGGTGTGATCACTGTACAAGTACCATCTTTTACGAAGTGTGTTCAAGTCAAACTGGGACTGTGCAGGAAAACAACACAGTCATGAGAGTAAAAACTCCCTTTATTTCTCTATAGAAGTCACTAGTGAAACACTGGGATGAGTGCATTAGTGTAGCAGGGGATTATATAGAGAAATAAAGTGAGTTTTTACTTTCATAACTGCGTTCTGTTATTCTGCAGAGTAAAAAAGTCCCAGTTTGATTTGAACGCCCCTCTTTAATTATCATTTTTTACCATCTTTAAAGTTTTGGAAAAAATCCATCTCTGATCTGTAATAGATATATACATATCTACAAATTTAGTTTTATGTTATAGTATTTGCATGAATGCACATATAGTTTATTACATAAATCCTATTTGAAATAAATAAATAAAACATTTAAAAGTTAAATATTCAGCTTTTGGTAAAATTTCAATTTTGTCACTGTAACTCTTTTTTTTTTCTTTTTCTTAACCATGAGATTTCTTCTGCTGAAAGAACTACTGTAGAATATAAGTGGTTGTAATTTATAATCCTAACCTCTAGATGGCGCTGTAAGCACATGGATCTTTACAAACATTACTAAAACAAATGAAAGCTGCAAAAAATGGATATATGTTTGCATTTTTTTATACTGAACCATTAAGAAAAATAAACAAATATGAAAAAGTGTGTAAATGATCAATATTATATACTGTTTTCCTGATTTAATGAAATTCCTGTGTAGAATACAGAAGTGGTTTCTATTACTGTACAGACGAAATATCTGCTTACTGAAAATGCCAAATGAGTGCAAACATGTTGAAATGTAATACTATGCATTAGAGTGCAGAAACATCGAAGAACGAGTCTTAAAGTCTTAAAACCTCTTGTGTTTCAGTGATGGTTCTGATGTTAAGGCATGAAATCATTTAACATCTTGACTTTTAGTTGTGGACAGATTACAAGCTTTTTTTTTCATCAAGGTAATGACTGTAAGCACCTAATGGCCTAGCTGGATGTTTTCCAATCCTGCCCCTTACAACATTTCTTACCTTGAATAAACTCTTTTCAGGCTTATGAAGTGTTTGTTAATTATCTCATGATGCGAATCAAAAACAAGCAATGAGATGAAACACTGCTCACTAAATAACCTAGAAAAAAAAAAACCTCTAAACTGATTGCAACAAATGGAACAACAAAAGCTAAAAGATAAGTGCTGTACTTTGCATTACACCCACGTTTTATTGGGAAGCTCTTTCTCTAAGCATTACTACACTGCTGTCAGAGCTCTACAAAAAAAAAAAAAAAAACGCCTTCGATGTCAAATTAGGTAAAGGGACCACCTGTAGGGTCCCATTCACCATCAAGCTAACCTACGTGATTAATGATGCAGCTTAAACTCAAATGAGACGTTTCGACAGCATGCTGGAAAATTCAAACAGTTACAATGTCTTGAAAAAAATGTGGTGCCTTGAGTGCCCCCTCCCACCCCCTCGAATACCAGCGTTTCAATACCATCGATCAAAAGCATAAGGGTCTCAGATTAGACATTAGACAACTTTGTGCATCAGTAAGTACAGAAAAAAAGGTTCTATGTACATGTCACCTTTATCCAAGACTTTAAAGAAAGATCAAAGTTTCCCTCTGGATGAAAAGACGCCTTTTCTCCGCATTTAAACCCCATTCACTTGGCCCTCTTTTATTAAATTAAGTGGCGAACACAACAATGATGGAGCTTCTCCAACTCGAGCTGCTCTCCCCTAATTATGACCCTGATAGCCAAGAAAGAGCTTCTCTTTACAAGATGTGCACAAAGAAACACCTCTATAGCAAGCATGCTCAATACAGTCACCATTAAAATGGGGGGGGGGGACCCTCTACAGTTCTGTCTCGTTACACAAACAATGGAAGATGCTGGAGAGATATCTGATTAAAGATTTGTCCAAAATATTTTATTGTCAAAATAAAAGCAATATTTGTCTTCATCAAATGACATCTACACTATGTACAAATTTACAATCATCTTATAAATCTTCTTTCTTTTATACAAAATTTACACATTTGTACACAACTGTATAAATACATTACAATAAAAAACAACCCGTAGAAATATTTGAGCACTAAAACTTTAAGACTTTTTAAGGCTTATTTGAGAGAGCATCTTTGATATTTTTGATTGTTTAGACATTCTTTAAACTAAACTTTTAAAAGAGAAGTTAAAAACAGAAAACTTTGTGTTTAAATGCTAAAGGACTGGAGAAAATGTTCAGCACCACCTGGAACAATGCAACGCCTAATTCTCCCTAAGCATCACTGATTGCATGTCATGTCCATATGAATAGAAATGGCAGGAAAGTAAATCACGCACGAGGGGTGATGATGGGTTTGATTGTTTCAACCAGTCTTTCCGCTTAACAGAAACCCATCAGCAGTCCATTTGTATGGAAATGCGTGTGTGGAAAAGTCAAGTCAAGTCAAGAACTAAAGCACTGAGCTCCTCTAGACTCGGGACAAAGGCATCTGCTTGGCACAGGAGACCGAGCTGGCTGTACCTGAGCGCCACGTCAGTCCCGCACTCACATCACTGTATGCCGAGCTGCTTGCACCCTTGCCCGCCCAGCGGCAGCGGCAGCAGCGCGCGCACAGTGCCCGCCATGACTCGACTGTCTTCCCTGACCAGACCCACACGCCTGACGTGATGCCTACAGCCAGACACATGAAGTACTTGAGCATGAACACGGCATAGTCCGGCCGCTCTGCATCACGCTCACGGTCCAGAGCACACGCGCAGTTGTGTGCTGCCTCCCAGCGCTGCCGGTTGTGCTGTTCATAGAAATAGCATGCGACGATGACAGCAGCGGGCACCGTGTAGAGCACAGTGAACACCCCGATGCGAATCATGAGTTTCTCGAGCTTGTCCGTTTTCGTGCCACCCTGCTTGATGACACTACGGATGCGAAACAGTGACACAAACCCGGCAAGAAGAAACATGGCTCCGATGCACAGGTAAATGAGTAACGGTGCAAGCACAAATCCACGCAGGTTGTCCAAGTTCTGGTTGCCCACATAGCAGATGCCTGCGACAGGGTCACCGTCGACGGAGCTCAGGGCCAGGACCGCTATAGACTTCATGCTCGGGATCAGCCACGCAGCCAGGTGGAAGTACTGTGAGTAGCTCGCGATGGCCTCGTTGCCCCATTTCATACCCGCTGCCAGGAACCAGGTGAGGGACAGGATCACCCACCATATGGAGCTGGCCATGCCGAAGAAGTAGATCAGCAGGAAGACGACGGTGCACAGGGCCGGTCCCGTGGTCTCGTAGTGGACGTGTTCGACGTCGTGCTCCCGACTGCAGGCGACCCGCTCGTGCCCGGCGATCAGACGAACGATGTAACCCACTGAGACGAACATGTAGCACGCAGAGAGAAAGATGATGGGTCGCTCTGGGTACTTAAACCGCTCCATGTCGATCAGGAACGTGGCGACGGTGGCGAAGGTGCTGACGAAGCACAGCACGGACCACAAGCCGATCCAGAAGGCTGTAAACGCCCGCTCGTCTGGGGTGAAGAATGGGTTGTGGCAGGGCATCGCGCAGTTCGGGGTTCGACCCGTTTTGACGCGGTTGTACAGCGGGTGCCGCTCGCTGCTCACGCGTACCATCGGCGCGCGGCACTGACACCCGGCCTCGCACGGCTGCGGCGCCGGTTTGCGCTTGGGGTGTCCTCCTCCTCCTCCTCCTCCACCTCCTCCGACTCCTCCAGCGCCGCGGCCGCCCACGGGAGCCCTTCCCGGGAGGCCCGTGGGTTTCGGGAGCACCGGCGCGGCTGTCGTGGCGTCCGTGCGGTTGTAGTCCATGCACAGGGTGTCGGGGTTTCCCTGCACCGGCAGCAGCTCGCAGCGCATGCGGTCGGGCCACGGGAAGCCGTACTGGCGCATGAGAGGCGCGCAGCCGGCGCGGGCGCGCTCGCAGACGCTGCGGCACGGCGGCAGCGGCTTCTTGTAGTCCTCCAGGCAGATGGGTGTGTACATGCTGCACAGGAAGAAGCGGAGGTCCGCGGAGCACTGGATCTCCACCAGCGGCCAGAACTGGTGCACCTCCAGGCCCGCCTCGTCCTGCGTGTCGTGGTTGAACTGGTTCGGCATGTAGGTGTAGTTGTAGCCGATGCCCTTGCACAGCGGCACGGCGATCTCCTGGCAGCTCAGCTCCTTGGCCGTGGCGCCGCTCGAGCGCCGCAGAGTCCAGAGCGCGAGCAGCAGGTAGATTCCCGACAGGTAGAGCGCCATCGTCCAGCGACTCACTGCGCGTCCGGGCAGCGTTTAAATGCCGAGTCCGTGTCTGCGCGTGCGTTTGGATAAATAATAAAAAAATAAAATAAAATCCAAGTGCGCTTAAATTCTCAACAGCGGCTCCATTCCTTCCTGAGTTACCCGGTGCAGTGAAAACGCAACCAGTGACTTGTTTCAAAATAATAAAAAAAATATATAATAATGAACAACAGTCCCCGATCAAAATGGCTGAGAGCCTCTGCAGAAACGCGCCTCTCTCACTGTGTGTGTGTGTGTGTTTCAGTCTGTTATTATCCTTAGGTTCCGGAATCAGCGAAGCTTCTGGAATCAGGTCTTCGTTAAGGAGCGCGAATCTGAAGCGCGAGAGAAAGAAATGAGAAACGCGCCGTTTGAGTTACGGTTACGCACCGCGTTTCTCTCTCTCTCTCTCTCTCTCTCACACACACACACAGAGAAAAATAAAAACACGTTCCTCGTTATTCTCCTCATACAAATTCGTGCACCCCAGCGGCACTCTCTGCGCTTTTATGCGCACGCGGAATGGCCACACCCACACTGACCTCCTGGCCAATCAGAGAGCAGCAAGGAGGAGCCTCTGAGCTCAGTCAGTCAGTCGAACCTTGGCTTAGGTGGTTTTGTGGCAGAACTGTTTTACCATAGTCTTAAAAAAAAAATGTTCTGCTTAAATATTATATAAATAACTCATCATCATCATCATCATCATCATGGAGCAGATAATGTGCATCTGTCCTCTCCTTATTCCAATCCTTGAGCTCACTGGAACAGTTTACTGTAGACTCATTTGCACACGGCTTTTTTTTTTTAGTGTGGGTGATGGGGGCATCCTGCTTATCAATGTGGGGTGTTTGTGTTTTAATTGATGTGCTGATGTTCTGCTGTTGAGTTTAATAAAGCTGGCACAGGAGGGGGGTAATTACAGGAGGAGGAGGAGGAGGGGTCGGGCTGGTTTGGATAGAAGAGAAGAACAAGTTGATAGGTTTGTTAACAGTGGCAGGACAACAATCTCCCCCTGCCAAGCACCGTCTCTCGCTTACACCAATACACTAACACGCTAATTATTCCTGTGAACACCATGGGCCTTTTTAAATTAATATTCTTCACTTTGTCCCAGTAATCACAACACAATGGTAAAACATATTAGGCATTAATTAGAATACCGGTGAAGCTGTGTTTGTTACCTGGTTGTAAGATTTTTATACATGTTATACATTATTAATATATGTATTAATTATTACAATGAGGGGGAAAAAAAGCATGTATGTGTTGAAGACTGGGTTTCCTAGAAACATTGCTGTGCTAAGACGATCAGTGGAGGGGAGAGTGAGCATTGCAGTGAAGGCTGCCTCATCAGAAATCATTGCTCAGTCATACTGCTGTAAAATTGTCTTTATTTATTTATTTATTTATTTATTTATTTATTTAGTATTGAACCCTTAACTAATGAAATACTGATGTAGTTGACTTTTCCAATTCTTTCTTTCTTTCTTTCTTTTTCTTTAATTAAGTATTTAAAATACTTACCATACAGTACTGTGGCTCAGTAGTTACCAGTGTTCTCACCGTGCCTGATAGGTTTCCCCTGGGTACTCCGTTTCCTCCCCCAGACCAAAGACATGCAATGTAGGCTGGCTGGCATTTCCAAGTTGTCTGTAGTATATGATTGGCCATCTGAGTGGCGGTGAGTTCGTACTCTATTAAGGTTGCAGTTTGCAGTGTTCCCTGAGCTGAGCCCACACAATTTATTTTGCAAATAAAATACGGTTAACTTTCATATTTTTTCATTCGTTTGTTTGTGGATGTCTACATCTCTGTGTAAGTTAAAAACTATTCAGTTCCTATGGAGAGAAGACAAAAAAAGATTCAGAGAGGGTAAAGTTGTAAACATGGTAGATAAAGGACTCAGAGGCAATGCTCTTTACTAAGCATACTATTCTTTTTTTTTTATAATATAATATTATATTATTTTCAAAACATAAAAATGTAACATGCCTAAAGTGTCAACATACAGCAATAAACACATTGCCCTTTTTAATATTTAAATGAAATATTTTAAGGTTTAGTTTTTAATAGTTAAGTTTTTATTAAGTGCTAGTTTTGATAAACATCTGACTGGAGCTGTATTCAGTACAGTAACAGCATGAATCATTTTACATGATGCAAAAATGTTTTGTCTTAAATCAGGTGAGTACATGCAGTCATACAACTTCATTGGATTTTTTTTTCTTTTTTGAAAACTTCTTTCAAGCTGATTGTATGTGTCTCTTGAGAATGAAATGCCTAATTTTCCTGAGTGGAGGAAAACCTCCAGGGAGGAAAGGAGGAACAGGTGTGTACTCCAAGGTCCCTGGTGAATGCGTCTGATAAAAAAAAAAAAAGGCTTAGTTTTCACTGATTATGCGTATTATTGGCTGAGCCCATATTGATTAACAGAGAGATAGAGGCGGCTGTGGTCTCCAGCAGTTGGAGCGTAACCTCTTCTCCAGGCGGAGGCCCACAGCAGCCCTGGCTTGGGTTACATAGTGCCCGGGCATTCCTCAGTCCAAATGGAATTAGTGCATCTGTTCGAAAGTTAATTTTCGAATCGGCATTGAGTCATTCTTTAGAAAGAAAAGCAGTGATGGTTGAGGCCAAGTGGGGGAAAATGAAAAAAAAAAAAAAACTCTTCTCAAGTGTCAGTGCAAGAAAAATCTGAATGCTGTGCATGCTCTTGTGTGAGTCTTTTCTTTCCTAAAGAGCCATGATGATTTATGTGTTTTTAATTGAATTTAAAGTACTGATTAGACATTAAAAAAACATGGCGTCAACTCTATATTGCTGAACTGTCATCTAAAGAAGAACAGAACACGCTTCATTGTGTTGGTAAAATGTAAGCAATTAAATTAACCAGTTCTTTCAAAGATAAAAGTTTAATTAGTAAAAAAAAAAGGCAAATGCCTTCAAACAGAAGCTTTAGATAAAGCTATTACACACCCTGCATGGGTGTGTGTTTATCCATTAGCACACCTTGTATGCAGATTGCAAAGGGCAAACAATATGATTAGGTCTGGTCTATCTATCTATATAGCAATGGACCGTATATTAGGAGTGTTTGTATTTCATTAGTGGTCATTAAAGACACCCGGTGTGTTCAAACCCAATCTCCACAAAATAAAGAAAGATGTAAAGAAAACAAAGTGAGTCTAATATACACGTAGATTATATAGTAAAAAAAAGTAAGAAAGTTGAAAGTTGAAATGGTTTTGGCACATATATAAACGTTCTTGATGACTTGACAGGTATGCTTTTTTTTTCTTAGTAAATTCAAGAGAAAGGAAAAAAAGTGAAGCCGATAAAGAAACAATTTTTTATAGCTGCTAAAATTCATCTTGCCACAACGTTAATTGGAATTGTTTTTCTTTAGTTTATAAAATTGGCAAATCAATTTGATGAAAGATGAATAAACAGCTTTGAGTTATAGGGAAATGGTTGGGATTTGTACCTGTTAATCGTTATTTATTTATTTATTTATTTATTGGTATAAAATTAAGCAGTGGGATTGCATGAGATTAAAGTTAGAGTGATATTAGATTCCTGTTTCCCGCTGGAAGTCTTTTCAAGTACTCAATTAATTCAGACAAGTTTAGAAGTAAATTCACCGTTTCAAATTTCAAAGTGTAATATAGTACCGCTTATCCTGTCCCAGGAGACCTCGGGGTACACAATCCACAATCCTCCCAGTGCCAATCCATTTCAGGGCACACACGCACAAACACTCAGGTAAACTTGGGCACGGCAACTAGCCTACTCTGCATGTCTTTGTACTGTGCGAGGAAACAGGAATACCCAGAGGAAACCCACCAAGCACAGGGAGAACATACACACAGACATGAGGTGAGAATCGAACCCGGACTCTGGAGGTCCGAGGCTACAGTGTTAAGCACTCCACCATTGTGCCACTCCATATTTGCATCTGATACTATTCGATTCTGTAATATTGCATGTTCGAGTTATTTCCTTTCTATTTACTAAAGCAAAGTTTATGTGCAGCTTTATAGTCTGTTAATAATCAAACTGAGAGCTCATGAATAAAACTCCTCGGTTTGTAGACTTAAATTGGAACAGAGGGAAATAAGATCAAATAAAACGCATTAAGGTCATGTTGTACCTCCAACCGAAATCATGGTTCAAAGTCAATGCGCTTGCTTGTCACGAAGAATTTTGACTTTCGTTCTAGTAATTTTCCTTTGGCAACTAATACAACTAGAGAGAAATGATGAGGCAGGAGTTACTGCTGCCAATCTGGGCTCTATGGAGAGCGAGACATAAACGTAGCCTGCCTTGAGAGCAGGTAATGATTCACTCCAAGTAAAAGCTCTGCAGCTCTCAGCTCAAATTTATGGCTTACTCTGCAGTTACTGAGTGACAGAGTGACAGGGAAATTGTTCCTCTGGGCTCTTCATCTTAAAACAATTCTCCCAAGGTCACATACAGACTGGTGCGAAAAAAATTAAATTGTCTGCCATGTCTTTCTTTCGGGGAACATTTCCGCAGCTCGCGCATACACTTTTCATCAAAAGCGCACGCTGTCTGAGTCTCGCGCATCCTGGGTGGTGGCAGGCAGCGCATGCCTCAGCTCCTAAGTCAATTAACAGGTCTGCGCTAAGAAACGAGGAACCTATTTAGGGAGTTGATTTGCCCTGTTTGCTTTTTGACTTTGCACAAGCTTGTGTCTCCTGCACAGAGAAAGGCAGAGATGCAAAAGAAGGGGGTTGGGAAAGAGCCTGCATTATCACCCACCCCCCCAAACTCATCTGGGAGTGTTTGCTTAGGGCTTGGCTGCTAATCCCTGTCAGGTGGAGCTGGACCCCCTCCTTCTGCTGTCCCCTGAGGTGGTGGAGCGTGTTCCCCCGAGTCCCTCACCTCTACCTCATTACCTTGACAAACAGGACCAGCCCCTGCAATCACTCGCCCACTGAGAGGGGATGCACCGGGACACACAGCTCTCATCATACAAACCACTCTGTTTACACTCGGCAAGCGGGAAACAGAGGACTGGGACACATGAATTGAGTACAATGTCTTTATAGTGTAGAGCAATAGTTCGCAAACTTTCTGGAGTCTGAGACTCCTTTAATTGTAAAATGATTTCCACAGACCCTGTCTGTGTCGATTTATTTGATATAATATTATTTCAATTGGCCAAATAATATTTCTTTGGAGCCATGGAGCGGTCTATTCCTGAATTATCCGCTGACAGAGCTCATAAGGTCTGACTTTGCTTGGAACCCTAAATATAATAACTTTTATAATGTGGGTTATAATAGCTGTGTTAAATGCTGCCTAACCATCAGATGAAAATCATACTACGAAATAGGAAATAAAATCCCATCATATGTGTTCATGTGAATTCTCCAATCTGATTGTTTAAAAGGTGCAGATTAAAAAATAATAATCACAATGCTGATTTTAATAATAATAATAAAAGTTTTAAAAGTTATTTAACAGAGAAAAATTGAATCATTGATATAGTAAATGTTTCCCTGTATTGACCTTCGGAAGTCTTTAATGTCAAGGTCAGAGTCAATAAGGTTTCTGGCAAGTCTTTACCACTTCAAGCACTTTCCATTTGCTTAGTAGCATGACACACTGAAAACAGAGAGGCTAGTGATGGGACAACTGTCACAACAATTTAGCAATAATTTAAATATGCAAACTACATCCATGAAAATAAAATAATATAACTATACTATATATAAAGCAAATGTTGTCCTGCATTAAATAGACAACTAACAACTGCCTGTCGCGCCTTAGAGGTTGTAATTTCTAGTCGCAGTTCTATGTACACTTTAACTGCAGGTTTCAGTTATAATAATAATAATAATAATAATAATAATAATAATGTAGTAATATAATGTTATACTGTAATTGATGATAGCATTCTTATTCTGAGTGAAAAAGCATTAAGGAAAATTTGTCTCCTCATTATTTCTAGTAGATAGATAGAGTACTTTATAAATCCCAAAGCGAAATCGTATTGTTATAACAGCCAGTTCACATATTGTACAACAAGTACGCAACAGGCAAGGAAGAAATGCAGTGAGGAAAGAGTAATAGTGTAAAAGGAACTATGAAAAAAATCATTACTTTATTGTCTCTCAGAACAAAATCCCAAACCTCTTCAACAATCTTTTTCACAAATTCTTTTACCAATTCATGAATGACGTCATGTTGTAAAAACATTTAAGCTAGCACAAGATGGATGTTGATGGTAATGATTAAAAGGCTATAGCAGTATGATCAGATTTCTTAATCGCTGCTTTCAGGCCAGTGAACAGCACAGAAACAGAAGACTGCACTCAGGTTTTTATCAGACTGTACACTATTCATCTTGTTCACCTGAGTTCTGACGATCAGTCCTGGTACAGAGAGCGAGCGCTTCCAATCTGCTACATCTACACACAATAATAGTGTGAGCAGAGATGTCTGTAAATTAGGACAGACTCAGTATAGTGGACAAACTGAGAAAAGTCAGTTGTTGTTTTTATATGCTGCATATTCCATTCAAATCAAACCCAGATGAGTTTTTAGGCAGGCGAGGATTACACTCGAGTACAGACTGAACCAACCGAGATCCTGAATTGACCTGATCAATTGAAGTCAAATAAAAACATACCTTTATTTGTGGAATGATGATAACTGCGAGAGAGAGGGAGAGAGAGAGGTGAAGAGTGAGAAAAAAAGAGATGAATAGGGAGAGAGAGAGAGAGAGAGAGATGGAGACATAAAGGGATGGAGCAACAACGTGAAGAAAATAAGACGGAGACTTTCAGAAATCCATTTCTAATAATGTGATCTTGTGCATGTGGAGGGTGCTGTCTGTTTTCCCACCTCTCTCTCTCTCTCTCTCTCTCCCTGCCAAGAGTATCTCGCACTTTTATCATACTCATCCTATATATCTAGCGCTCTAATAACATCCTCCTGTGAAGGAGTAAAGAATAATGTTTTAATTATACAGTACAACACAATGTCTGTTATAATACTGTTATCTAGCCTGCTAGCAAGGTTGCATTTTTTTATTTACAAGTTACAGTAACTAATCTAGTGTTACCTGGCACACAGAGGAAGCTTCCTGTTAGAAGGTTTTCTTGTAGAATAAACATAACTACACAATCCCAAAACTGATCTACTGTTAGCTAGCTAGATACTGATTATCCTTTTATAGGGTCAAAGGGCCCTGAAGCCTATCTCAGAAAACTTAAGGCACAAGGCAGGGCACACCCTGGACAGGGGGCCAATTCCATTGCAAGGCACACACAAACACACACACACACAACGGGCAATTTGCGAACCCTAATTAACCTAATCTGCATGTCTCCTTGGCATGTGGGAAGAAAGTGTAGAAGCCGCATGAAACATATGCAACTCCATCCGAGCAGACCCAAGGCGTCAATCGAACCCACAGCAACCCTGAAGCTGCTTACAAGCTTTATACGTTTAAAAAATATGCCATGATTTATTTATTTTTATTATTATTATTATTATTATTATTATTATTATTATTATTATTAACACTACTCATTTTAACTACCAAGTAATTTCTTAAGTTCTGTCTGTATTCTCCATGCCCAGACGTGATTTCTATGTGCACTTGTTATAGCATCGTTCAACTTTTTCCTGTCACTAAGGGCATTTTTTTATCCTTACACTTCCCTACACTTTTTCCCCTTTAGTGTATAATGATATGGCATTGACTTTAGGGTCGAGGGTTCAATTCCCCCCCCTCGAGTCTGTGTGCATGGAGCTTGCTTGTTCTCCTTGTGCTTGGTGGGTTTCCTCTGGTTTCCACTCACAGTCCAAAAATTAAGCTATAATTGGTGTTCCCAAATTGCCCACAAGGTGTGAATGTGTGTGCCATGTGATAGACTGGCACCCTGTCCAGTGTGTATGCCGCCTTGTGCTCGAAGTTTCCAGGGACAGGCTCCAGGCCCACCACGACTCTGTACAGAATAATATCTATTAGAAGATTGGAAGATTAATGAATGGTAAAAAGAAGGAATAGTGCAGAATGAGATATGTGTCTTATTGGTGTTCAAGTCAAACCAGGACTTTTGATTGCGCTACACTAATGCACTTATACCAGTGTTTCACGAGTGCTTGGATACCATCAAGGTATAGGTTTTCTCAGTATGCAATGAGCAATATTTGGACTGCCTGTTTCATGTCTGAGATGTGGCCACACTTTTCTTTAATGTAAATAAAGGATTTGATCTGATTTGATCTTCTTGATCGTTACTGCCATATCTCCTGTACAGCCTTGACCTTGGTCCAAGCCATTTCCACATGTTTGGGCTATGAAGGGAGTTTGTGGGAGGCCGGCATTTCAGATGTGAAGCAGGTAGTTTGAAGTTTGACCACAAATATTGATAAATATACTAATGGGCAAAAAAATAAAAAAAAACTTTCTTAACTTTGAAGAATGTGTTTTGTTTTTACCTGATCCTGTTTTCTGCATGAGCCCAGATCACTCTGATTGATAACAAAAGCAGAACACCTTATCTCAAAGTCTGCAATAGAACTTTGCCAAGAATTTATTGGGAACATTTTGTATAGCATGACAAGGAAAAAAAAAAAAAAGATTAAATTTGAGAGTCACATGTACAAACATTGTGCTTTTCCATCAAGTTCGTGTTAAGATGATTTAGCCCATAACAATTTCCTTTCTTCAGCTTTCTTATATATATTTGTTAATGAGTTCAACTTGCTGGAGAGTTAACCACAGTAGAGTAGAGCACCACCATGAGTAGAGCTGACTAATAAATAATTACTTGATGCATCAAGGAATATATAATTTTGTCCAGTGATGAAAAGTAAGCATGGGTGCGGGAAGAGATTGAGGAAAATAAATGACCAAGAGTCCATCTACTCCCACTTTCCTCACGTCTCAGTGTGTGTCCATGTGTCTTGCTGTCAGTGTGAACTGTCGAGCAGATGGTGTGTTGCCTCGCTGACCTGTGGAATGATGATAACTGCGACAGAGAGGGAGAGAGAGAGGTGAAGAGTGAGAAAAAAAGAGATGAATAGGGAGAGAGAGAGAGAGAGAGAGAGAGAGATGGAGACCTAAAGGGATGGAGCAACAACGTGAAGAAAATAAGACGGAGACTTTCAGAAATCCATTTCTAATAATGTGATCTTGTGCATGTGGAGGGTGCTGTCTGTTTTCCCACCTCTCTCTCTCTCTCTCTCCCTGCCAAGAGTATCTCGCACTTTTATCATACTCATCCTATATATCTAGCGCTCTAATAACATCCTCCTGTGAAGGTTTGTTACTGAGGTACATCAATAATCCTGTTCAAGAAATATGTCTAATGTTTTAACAATATTACAGTGTATTCACTCAATGTAAAGAATAATGTTTTAATTATACAGTACAACACAATGTCTGTTATAATACTGTTATCTAGCCTGCTAGCAAGGTTGCATTTTTTTTATTTACAAGTTACAGTAACCAATCTAGTGTTACCTAGCGCACAGAGGAAGCTTCCTGTTAGAAGGTTTTCTTGTAGAATAAACATAACTACACAATCCCAAAACTGTTAGTTAGCTAGATACTGATTATCCTTTTATAGGGTCAAAGGGCCCTGAAGCCTATCTCAGAAAACTTAAGGCACAAGGCAGGGCACACCCTGGATAGGGTGCCAATCCATTGCAAGGCACACACAAACACACACACACACAACGGGCAATTTGCGAACCCCAATCTGCATGTCTCCTTGGCATGTGGGGAGAAAGTGCAGAAGCCGCATGAAACATATGCAACTCCATCCGAGCAGACCCGAGGCGTCAATCGAACCCACAGCAACCCTGAAACTGCTTACAAGCTTTATATGTTTAAAAAATATGCCATGATTTATTTATTGCTCGTTTGATAGAAGACTTGCCCTTGTAATTATACAGTTTAATAATAGCTAAAGGACCAGGTGGAAATAACTGCACAGTATGATAGTTACTTCACTGTTCATGAGTTCAGCATATTGCTCAAGTTTCATGAGTAACACTGTTAGTTAGATTGCCGTTTCCTGTGTAACATACTGTTAGCTAGCTAGCAGTTCCCCGTGTACTGTAACATACTGTTAACTAGCTTGAGGTTCTTTGTGTAAGATACTGTTAGCTACCTTACTGTTACCTAGTTAGCAGTTCCCCATTTAGCATACTGTTAGCTACCTTGCATTTATCCATGTAGCATACTGCTAGCTAGCTGTAATTGGGTGTGTAGCATACTGTTAGCTGGCTAGGAGTTCAACGTGTAACATATTGATAGCTACCTAGAAGTTCCCTGTGTAACATCCTATTAGCTAGCTTGAGGTTCCGTGTGCAAGATACTATTAGCTACCTTACTGTTAGCTAGCCAGCAGTTCCCCATGTAGCATACTGTTAGTTACCTTGCATTTCTCCATGTAGCATACCTTTAGCTAGCTGCAATTGCCTCTGGAGCATATTGTTAGCTAGCTAGCAGTTCCCAGTGTAACATACTGTTAGCTAGCTTGAGGTTACCTGTGCAAGATACTGTTAGATACCTTACAGTTAGCTATCTAGCAGTTCCCCATTTAGCATACTGTTACAGTAGCTAGCTTGTGTGTAATATCCTGTTAACTAGCTTGCAGTTTCATGAGTAACTTAATATTAGTTAGATTGTATTTCCTGTGTAACATACTGTTAGCTAGCTAACAATTCCCCTTGTAACATGCTCTTAGCTTGCTTGTGTAAGATACTGTTACAGTATCTCCCTTGCATTTCCCCATGTAGCATACTGTTAGCTAGCTGGCAATTGCCTTTGTAACATACTGTTAGCTAGTTTGCATTTTCCTGTGGAACATCCCGTTATCCAGCTTGCAGTTCCATGACTAACATAATGTTAGTTAGATTGCGGTTTCCTGTGTAACATACTGTTAGCTAGGGATTGATAGAATCCTAGGCTGTTTAATGTACAGACTAAATAACTTACATTAATGCAAACTAGCTATCTTCTGGTTTACTAATTTAATAAGTATTCAATTATATTTTTCATTGGAACCCAGTGTGTGTGTGTGTGTGTGTGTGTGTGTGTGTCAGTCACACCACTCCTGACAGAGTGAAATGTCATCTGATGTCTCTGGCAAAATTTGAATTATACATGTGCTGGAGAACATAACGACACACACGTACAGCTGTGTAATATGTTTGGGTGTGTGCCTGGCACACTGCCGAGCTACAGGGACTGAAATGAAGAAATGAAGAGTTTATCTAATCAGACAGTGCTCAGCTAATTTTTAACAGTCCGAAGTTTTATTTCACTGCTTTCCTGTTTCCTGTAGGAATTTTACAATGCTATCAGACTGGGAGTAAATCCAGGTTCCAGAACAAGAGGACTCTAAACAAGCATGTACAAGCCTAGCCATAAGATGGATAAGGTAGGACTATGCAAAACTGTTTTTCTTGCCCCAGGTATCAAAATATAAGCTTAACCGAAAGCATCGTCACAACAGGTAAGGTGTTAGAGTGTGCAATGTTTATGGTATGGCTGATTGATCTTGTCAACCTTTGAGCACTGGCAACTGTAACAAGGTCAGTCTATCATGCCATATCCATCGCCTATAAATCACAGCTATGACAGATATATAATCTGTGGTTATTGCATTAGGTACGGCCAAGGTTTGGCATTTAGAATTAATAAATACGACAACCGGGCCTGTTGATTGTGCAGAAAAACAGATATATTTTATATAATTCCCTGCTACACTAATGCACTTATCTCACTGTTTCATTAATGCTTGGATACCATCAAGGTAGAAAGTTTTCTAAGGAGCCATGATCAGGCTGTCTGCTTCATGTCTGAAACACTATCCTCCCAGAAACTCCTTTAATGACCCAAGCATGTGGAAATGACCAGGATTATATGGGGGGATATGGCAAAAACTCCCAGCCGAGTTCCTGTAATGTGCAAATGGTGTTGGTGAATAATTGTGTGCACAGTTAACACAGACAGATGCATGTGTTCCTGAAGTTAACAAGTTATACAGTGACTTTCAAGGATCAGGCGTTCCACTCTCTGAGTGTTCATGGCTCAGTGTGCGCATAGCACTCAGCAATCTCATAAGCCATAGCCGATAAAGCATGCATACCACTAAGGATAACTTCTTTGTTCTCTTCTTCTCTTGTGTTTACTGGTGGCTCTCAAGCCAAGTATTCTCACCTGCTGTATTGGAGAGTCTAAATACACAAGTGTACCTGAGAACGGAGAGCAAAAATAATGTGAACACTGGCCAGGAGCGGAGTGGGGACAGGGGAGTGATCGTTCCTGGGCACAGTACAAACTAATTGTGCCTAATGTGTAAACGTCCTTAAAGCAGTGGTCAGAGCAAGAACAAATACATTTTGCTTATTAAAAATCACAACAAATTTGCAGCAGGGAAAACTTACTGCAACCTTAACTATTAAAAAATTATTTAAATATCTCATTTATGCCCATATCACACACACAAAAAAAAAAAAAATTAGAAAGTTAGTTAAGAGCTTTGGTTTAACATTTAAATAAAAATTGTTTCATTGCAATGCTTTAAAAACTAGTAGAACCAAACAAATAATTATTGTTTGAGTAATTTATAAAATTATGTAAGTTAAATGATTAAGGAACTCATTTACACAAGTTACAAGTTTAATAGCAGCCCTTTAGAGTTCCATAATACTTTATGGATGTTCCACATTAACAGGTTTTCTTATCTTTCCTTAAATATTAAAATTATTGTCTGTTGTAAATATACATAGATGCAGTTTTTAGAAATTATAGAGTATTTCCTGAACTTAGTGACAATACATTTCGGATACATACATAATTTCAGGCTAATGTAGGCTAGAGGATGCTGGAGGAAAAGAAGCCAGTCAGCGTTTGATGTGGTGTGTGTGTTTTTTTTTTTTTGGGTGGGGGGGATTAAGATCTTGTTTTACATCAAACAGTCAGGGTTAAGTCTATACAAGCATAGGGTATGGCAAACAAAAGAAGTACGTTGTCATGTCATGAGAGTATACTTCAAACAAGCAACGATAGTAGTAATGGATCATTTCTACTACTGTACTGTCACTTTCTTTTACCATTCTGTCACTGTAACGGCAAGTAAATGGATTACATACGGATGAAAATAAATATTAAAAAAAAATATGGATGAAAATAAATATAATATGGATCTGGGTGAAATACAGATGAAAATAAATATCATATTGATTAGATAATGCACAATTAAAGTCACATTGCAAATACTGTGTGCACATCACACTGAACATGTTTCCCCACACAAAGCAAGAGAGACATTAAAAAAAAAAAGCTTCCTTTCTCCAATGGCAGATATATATATATATATATATTTTTTTTTTCTTAGCTGTTTGAGATGAGAGTTTGTGGGCTGCGAATTATGCTGAGACCTGGCAACCTGTCTGTGGAACTCTGAAACTCTATAAAACACACTAACACTCGCATACACACACAACACAAAACACATAACAGCAGACTCTGCTCCTCTCTTCACCCCTGTTATAAATTTGACAGATGATAATTGAGCCAGTTAATTTTCCTAACGACACGAGGTGTGTGTTTGTACAGTGATGGTGCTGAATAGGCTGCCGGATGACAGGCGCCTCCTTTGTGGGTGGCATTGCTTTAATATGGCGTGATGGCGTCAAGCCAAGGGAGGTGATGCAATCCAAAGCTCTGTCTACAGTCTACATGTGAGACCTTATCTAGCAGAGATATGCAGAGAGTAATGTGGGTAATTGACACCATTTAGACGGATGTGTGGCATGCATTCGAGAGGTGTGAAGCAATGTGTGATCTTGTTAGCTACCTATTCACATTGCCGAGGTCAAACAGTACATTTGATTAGGCCCTGCTTTCTTGAAAGCATCAGAATCAATAGTCGAAATATTTTGAAAAGAATAAATGATTGTTAACCCTTCTTTTGATTTATTGGCAAGCAGCCACAACATTTATAGAGTTAACATAGCCCTAAAATAAACCGAAAAAGCTAGTTTATTGACAGGGATATTAAAAAGGATATTTGAAACAGAAAACCTTATATGTTCTGCAGAAACAAATATCTAGGATATGTTAAATATCATAAACCAGCTGATAATCAAAGACTTGACATAGCCATGGAACCTGGGATAGGCTAGATAGTTGGCTAGATAGCTTACCTATTAGTAATAAATTCATTTTGGTGACGCAAGTCATAAACAAAAAAGAAATTGTACTCTGAGAATAATAGCTACAGGTCTTGAGTGCTCAGCTAGATTGTTAACTAATTTGTACTATATAAGGTTATGTAATGAGAGTAAAAATAAATAAATAGATTTTAAGCTTTAAATGAAAAATAGCTACTATTGAACAATAAACAAATAAACTCTTACCCCGAACCCTATTCTAGATATTTACCTAATCAAGCAAACAAACAAAAAATATGCAGACCGCATACTTTAAAGAATTTTAATCGCATAACCTAACCATATGTAATAAGTTAGCTAACTAGCTGATTAGTAATGAATAAACCTAGTTGTTAACAAGAAACTGAGCGCATATGCTTGTAGAGACTCGTAGTCACAGAACCCGAGTGCTAAGCTAAGTAGCTAGCCATCTAATTGTTTTGTTAAATAGTAATAGATTTTTTGTTAAAATCTAATAAATTAGGCTAATATTGATATTAAACAACAAACCTTATACTTAAGACAGAACCAAAGAAATTGTAAGTTAGGCTGCTTAGCTTAATTAGCTAATTAAACATAAACGAATGTGGCGCTAGTAATTAGGATATTTGACCATAATGGAGGCTTACAGCCACAGAGCCTTTGCTCTAGGCTAGATAGCTGCATAGATAACTTTTGAGAATTAGTTGTGAATACTTTGGCAATGTCAATAATGAACAATGAATGTTGTACTATAAGACAGAACCTGTAAGCTAGGTTTTTTTTTAGCTAAGTTAGCTTAGTGAGTGTGTGAGTCTTTTGCTAATATAGCTATTAATACATAATCTTAGCTAATCTTAGTATTGAATTGAGATCATGTTTAGAAACTTGTAAACAAAGTCAGTGTATTTAGTAGTAAATCAGGAGGCGTTCAGGTGTTCAGTGTAGGTTTGCACTTTGGGTGTGGTTTTGAGGGGATAATGAGAGGGTGGGGTGTATTTGAAACTCTCAGGACAGCTACTTTATGCTAACGTTTCTCAAAATGACTGACTAATCAGAACTAAAATTCTGATGTATATAGTCGTTTTGTCATAAGGATGATGTCATAAAACATACATTGATATTGCATAACTATTTCACAAGCAGTCTAGAGCTGGTTGACATCAACAACAACAACAATAATAATAATAATCCCCAATTCTTCAAAGATTAGGTCTATAAGGGATGGTAAGACATTTTGTTTGTCGGTTAATTGGTAGCATCAAGATTTTTTGTGAGACAAATGTGGCAGCCCCTTATTGGAACACTCACTCGTCATCTATACCACTTTACCCTGTATTCAGGGTCGCAGGGGGCCTGGAGTCTATCCCAGGCAACTTGGGGCATGAGGCAGGGTACACCTTGGACATCGCAGGGAAAACACATACACATGCTCACACTTCAGAATGGCAGTTAGCCTAATCTGCATGATTTTAGACTGTGGGAGGAAACCCATTAAGCACAGAGGGAACATGCAAACTCCATGCACACAGACCGAGGCGGGTATCAAATACGTAACCTGGAGGTGTAAGACGACAGTACTAACCACTAAACCACTGTGCCACCTTTATTAGAATATTAGAACATGATATTAAAAATGGACATTTTCAGTCTGCTTGTCTCAGAGAGTTTTTTTATATAGCATATCTCCAAACATTTGCTCACTAAGGAACCACATCCAGCTTACTCGAAAGCTGTTTTCTGATAATATCTATTGTTTTATATAATTTTTTTTTTTTCATTTTTTTGTGTTACAGTGAATAGAGTGCTAATTGAGGTGCTCATGCCAAGCTGAAAGGTGAAGTCCAATGTGGTAAGTGTGTATACAAATTGCGCTGTACAAGTAACCCATGAACAAATGTCCACACACTCCGCATGACAGAGCTACACACAAAGCCATCACTCAACCAAGAGACACTTGATTGACACAGAACACAGTCGATTCACAAGCAGGGCCCCCAGCCTAATGTGTGTGTGTGGACGTGGGAGTGTGTGTGTGTGTGTGTGTGTGTGTGTGTGTGTGTGTGTGTGTGTGTGTGCAGGAGAGAAGCTGAAACTCGAGGATGGTCAAATCCAGGTTGGAATGGCTGCTGGCGGTGACCTGCACTAGAGGGGGTCACGGGGAAACAAAGAACGTTCAGGTAGTGGCTGAGACTGTCTCCCAGCCTGATAAGACGGGGCCAAGAGGCTAATGTAGAAGAGTGCGCATTGTTAGCACAGCGGACAGAGATGAATAGCACGTTGGATTTTTCCCCTTGTTTTTTTGGACACTGAAAATGGAGTGAAGAGGCAAGACTGATGGAAGAGTAAACACTCCAAATCCGGCAAACATTCCAGAGATTTCTGTCAAAAAAAAAAAAAAAAACACCACAGAAATAATCATCTTTGCGCCAGCTAAACGAATGCTAGTTCGCACCACATTCACTACACCCCATAACTCAGCCTCCCTCTCAGTATTCTTTATTGAAGTCCTGCACCTATTTTACCCTGTGTATTCGAACTGGCTCGACACAACGTGCTTTGTGACAGAAGCCCATTAATTCACAGCACTGTGGTTGGGACACAGGAGCATGTAGTCCTTTCTGAGCTAGTGGACTTAATAAGGCTGAGATAACTGCATGAATGCGGGGGGATTTCCTTGCTGAAGTAGCAGCGTAATCTTAGACTTGAAACAGTCTGGCTTACAGACAAGAAAACTTTGCTTTCCATGCATTAAAGAGTTTCCAGTTTGTTTGGGTTTTAGTAGCTAAGTATGAGAGTTAATTCCAGTATAAGGAAACAGAGTTTTTTATGAAAGCTATTATTGAAAATACATTTATTTAATAAGCTAAGCTTCTGGTCATTGTTACACACACACACACACACACACAAAGTCAATAATTGGTGCGATGACCCTTTGCTTAAAATATAGTCTCAGCTACAGTTTGTAGAGTTTTATAAGGAAATGAGCTGCTTAGTTTTACTGAAGAATCTGCACAACCAGCCACGGTCTTTCTGAGGACTTGGTCGCACCTGCTACTTTTTTCATGCATGCATCTTTTTTTTTTTTTGGTATAAAAAGTAGACTTTTAAAAAATTTGCAGCTTTCTTTTTTGGCCTACAGACATTTTCTTACAAGATTTTTTTATTATTTTTTTTTTCCATTCTGGAATACCAATGTTTGGTCGTCAGATTTTTTTGGTAAGGATTTAATAATGAAGTCATAAAATAAACAAGTATAGCAAAGATTATAAAAAAAAAGAAAAAGAAAAAAAAGCGGGGTGCTTAAAACTTTGCACAGTACTTTATATCACAGGTCACGTTAGATTGTGATCGTTTAATAATGCTCCTTAATTGTCTGAGCCAACATCAACTCACGATTGCAAATTAATGTCCAGTAATGAGGATTATAAGCAGCAGTTTGATGGGAAAATGTTCTGGCCATTCGAACCATCAAATTGTTTAGCCTTTTTTGTCCTGGAATGTTGCATTAAAACTTTCATTTCCTTATTCCTGCTTGTCCATGATAGGGTTCAAATAATAAGCTGATCAAAAAGAAAAAAAAACACTTGGTGGTCTGTATCACATGAAGCTACCCTACTGCTGCTTTTTACAAGATGATCTTTTTACAGATGCCAGGACATCCCCACCAATTTTTTAGTTAGTCTTTGGCCCACATCAGCAAATTTCTAGTTCTCACCAATCAGTATGCTGTGGTATGAAGCTAATTTTCTGCGCTATATGACAGGCTTGTATTCTCCTGGTTAGGGGGAAAGGTTAGTGGGCTTTGCTGGCTGAGTGATATTTTTCTCACCCACCAGACGGAAGTCTCGGGTTCGAATCCTACCGAATGCCCAAACCACAGCCACTTTTTTTAAAAGTGTGGAAATAATTTAGGTAAACTCCTAAAAATATATGTAAACTCTTAAAAAAAAAAAGCTTTTTAAAATTTGCTATCTCTGTCACATATGCTACTCTGGCACACCACCATTATATGTACACAAATTCAAAGACTGTCAGATGACTCCACTACGATGTTCATTAGATGTCACTTAAGGATTTTATGACTTACTGTATGATTTTGAGTGTGAGTTTAATTAATAATGCATCTAATTTATTTGTAGCTATGGTGTTTCTCCTCACACTTATTTTTCAGCAATACCTGGCTGGTGTTGGCCTATTCAGCTTTTTCTGCCCTCTTTCCCATTTCTCTTGCTTGCTCACTCTTGGGACTAATTATTAAGCAGCAGCAAACACATGAATTTATTTTTTTAACTAAAAGAAAAGGGACAGAAACCACACATCGTTTTTTCGTTTTTTCTTCTTACAACAGCACTACAGCTCTTTTCTGTGTGAGCTCTTGTTGAGTTCTGGGGCACTTGGGGATCGCAGCAGCCAGAGATTTGCAGGGTGCAGTAATTGTGTCTCATTAGTTCTAACAGTAATAACGGAGAGCTATACAGGCCACGCAATTAGCAAACTGAGCCCTGAATGAAGCAGTTAATCAGTGGACAAAGGCAAAGGCTCAGCACCCGCTCAGGCCCAAAGGAACTCGGAGCATTGTCAGGGACACAAGGAATGCATGCAGAGATGCCTTCATTTAGGACAAATCAAGGTGGGGGTGAGGGGCTACGAGGTGGGTGGGGGCTGGGGATCCTGTTGTTTTTTTTTTGTTTTGTTTTGTTTTTTCTCTTTCTTTCCACACTTAACCAAACTTCCTGCTTTTTCACGCATTTAAGAAACAACAGTATGACAAAAGCCAAAGCCTCCCTCTGGAGATGACATTGTGGAAGAGAAAAAGGCAAGAAAAAAAGTTGTTGCAGCACAAGCATGCAGTGTTTACATAAGTACACATTGCATACAATATTTTAGCTTTAAGAAATAATGTTAGTTCTTGCACAGAAAAGAACGTTCTTAGAGTATAATATTCTGACTTTTTTTATATCGGTTTAATATCAGATAACATTTTTGAGGGCAAAAGGTTTTATTATGG
Organism: Clarias batrachus; assembly: GCA_003987875.1. Taxonomy (NCBI): domain Eukaryota; kingdom Metazoa; phylum Chordata; class Actinopteri; order Siluriformes; family Clariidae; genus Clarias; species Clarias batrachus. Next base: position 102,413 of record QMIH01000358.1, on the reverse strand, counting down.
TTATATTAAGAATTTTCATTCTTTGGAAAATATTTAAAGGTAAAAACCAAAATATGACTTTTTTTTGTAACGTTGTGCCTGCTCTGTGTTTATTGATGGTCATGAATCTCCAAAAATTCATATTGACCCATACAAATCAAAGAACTGGAGGAGAATTTTCAAACCAAAAATTGCATGCAGATGATTCTTACATTAACCCAGTGTGCTTCTTACTTCTCCCATCATCAGCCTTCAGTCAAACAGACAGCAAATGTGCCAACTCAGGAATTTTCAAGACCTCATGCCACCTCAGTAAGGAAAGGAAAAAGAGAAAAAAAAGAGAGAGAGAGAGACAAGAATAGCCGGTCTTCTATTATCTTCACCTCTTTTTCCCCTTGAGGAAGCTTCATCTTTTATCCCTACTAATCGCTGTAATAGCAGCATGAACAGAGAATAAATTAATTTCTTCTAGCCATTAAAATTAAGCAATGAATTATTGACATGGAATTAGAATGAGATGATTAAATGGATGGTCGTGTGGAGAGAGAGAGAGAGAGCGAGAGAGAATCTGACTGCTGCTGTCATCAGAACAGGTAAAGAACAACAATAAAGACGAGCTTTTACCAAAAGCCTTTTAAACCAAATTCAGAAAATCCTATTTATCAAACAAAACACAGACTGTACGCCGTCACACAAGTAACATGTTTTCTTGATTTTTTTTTTTCAATTGCATTTTTGATTATGCAAAAGGTGTTCATACATTTTGTATCACCTGTAGGAATGATATATTTTGCCTCTTTTGTAAGGCTCTGCATTATAATGTGTTTTTTTCTGAGAGCTTCTAAATCTTATTGTGCATGGTCCTAAAACAACAGTCCTCTAATACACCCTCTCTCTGTTCTAGGGTTTATGTGCGTAACTTCTGAAGGTAATTGGGAAAATGTTAAACTCTAGAACCCCATCTGCGTGTTCTATGGATCACCCTGTGACACAGGGCTTCACATATCGAACACCTAAGTGTAATAAAGTTTATTAAGATGAGTAATTTAAGAAAAAAAAAGATTCTAGACAAATCTTCTTGAAAGACAATTCTTGAAGCTGTCTCATTCCTTCATTATTGCCGTTTGCTTTTATGCATTAAAGGGATTGTTTGCATTTTTATCAAGTTTGCCTTAAATCTAAATTGAGGTGCATAGACGTCTATTACAATCCGTCTTGGAGTTGACATCTTTAAAAGTTATGGTGTACTTCTAAAGCTTTCCATTCTTTGGATAATATCCAAAGTTCAGTTGAGACACGTTTGAAGCTGCTTCAGTCCCACTGGACCAACTCGATTCAGTCCAGTGGGACGGCTGCAGCTTCATATGAGTCTCCACTGAACTTTAGAATGGCTTTTTTCATGGAAAGACGGTTGTGGAATTTGGCCCCGACTGTTTACATTGAGTGACAAACCTCACGACTGGTGTGCAGAGCAAGAAAACTTATAACCACCAAGACCTATTGGAATATATTTATACGTCCCTCAACTGTGACTAAAGAAGACTCGAAATAGCCAGAACAATCCCTTCAAGTGAGAGATGTAAGATCTAAGATGATCTGTGCTATTTTAGGAAAATAACTGACAACCACCAACTAGCAGAGTTAGTACTAATGCTCAGGAGCTGAATATTTTCCATTAACAGCACACTCTGACATCCTCTTGTACCACAGCAATTTTCCAACAATAACAATTACTTAAATAGCTTAAAGAATGGCATGCACTTTATCAATTTATAGTTGTTGAACTTCTCCAAAACAAGTTAGTTCACTTGTGTTATAACAGCTATAAACTGTCATTCCCTTACCAGTGTGTGTGTTTTTTTTTTTCTCTCTCTTCCTCTTTTGAGCTTGTCATGTTACTGAGAAACCAGAAAGCACAAAGTTCCCTGGCCTGAAGACTTTCCCATGTCAGCAAATTTACAACAATATTTTGGCCTCCTTCCAAAAAAAAAAGAAAAAAAAAAAGAAAAATACATTTCATAACAGAAATCTATATCACATATACAGTATAATTCTACATTTCTCTTTGGCAAAAAGAGAGCATGTTTTTGTATTGATCTTAGATTCAGACAGAGGTATCAGTCCATGTCCCTGTGTATGAGTTGTTAATATCGTAATGATTATTGGCACGATGGTCTAGTGGTAGGCACTGTAGCCTTGCACCTCCACGGTCGAGGGTTCGATTTGAGTGGAGTTCTCCACCTGCGTGGTGGGTCTTCTTCCATGCATAGTTAATTGGTGTTCCCAAATTTTCTGTAGTGTGTGTGTGTGTCCAGGGTCTACCCCGCCTTGTGCCCAAAGTCTCCTTGAATAGGCTCCAACCTCTGTGACCCTGTACAGCATAAGGAGTATAGAAGATGAATACATGAATTAATTATTAGAACTAACGTTTTAATATTCACCTTTGATTCGATTTACAGCCAGGAGTTAGTGAACATGAATCAACACCATCTGACCAAGAGATTTCAGGAACATTAGAGTCCTGAAGTGATAATATTTCTGTTTTTGGGATTGTGAGCTAATCCACAGCTACTGCACAAACTCGAAGCTGAATTGGAACGGTACAATCGGAAATCAAGGTGGCAGCGATTTCATTACAGCTGTCAACCTGCAGCAAACGCTTGCGCTCATAGACGAATTTGTGTTCCAGGACAGATTACCCAGGCGTTAATTCTCTCCACCGTCTTTTCCGCCTGTACAGCTTCTCCTGCTCAGATAATCTGAGTCTGACAACCTGCTTACATTAAGCCTAAATAAACCAGTTTTAAACTCTGCTCGGCTGGCAATCCTGTTTTATTTATTACCCTATTTCAGATCATTGGCATCTCGCCTGCCTGCCTGCCTGCCTGCTTGCCTTGGTGGATAGTTTTTAAAACAGAGTAGCCGGGATTCTTTAATCAATACCTTTAGAGTGTGTGAAGAGGCGTCTAGTGTCTAAAATGGCTTGTACAGACTTGCTGTATCGCAATTAGAAATCAATTTAGGGTGTTTTGCTTGACGACAAGCGTTTCAAGTAATTCCCTTGGAAACATCATTTCTCCTCCCTGATAATTGTCTTCAATCAGTGTCTTCAAAAAGGATGTTTGGAAAAAACAGTAATATCCAATGGTCTGCTGACAAGGCTATATGTACAGTACATAGAATGTTTTTAGGTTATGAGGTTAAGGTATATAATATTAATTCATTTAATATTAATTAGCCAGAGTCACAGGGAATCAAGTGCCGTGGATGGGACGCCAATTTATTCCCATGCACCATACACACATAACTTACCATACAGGTGCATACGCTCATTCACTCCTAGGGACAATTGTAAATAAGCAGTTTACCTACCAGCATGGCATTGAGAGGTGGGGGGAATCAGACAAGCCACCCAAGGTCATGATCAAATCAACGACCATAGAGTTGTGTTGCATCACCCAGTTATAAATGAAATACAAACAATTATTAATATAACTAATAACTTTTTTATAGCCTAATACATTCCTGTACACCAAGCTCAGTATTTAAAAATCTTTTACACATTAGGAACTAGTTTATGTGCATTAGAATAAGCATTTATAAATGTTTATCTCAGTCTCCATTACAGGTTATGAACTTCCATGTGGAAGTGTGAACACTAAGCTAAAGTGTTAGCAAACCAAGTAAAATTGTTAGAAACGTATCTCCCCTTTCCTGAACCTCCACCCCATTCTCTTTTGTATAGCAACATCTGTTGCCTTTTTTCCTCTCCCAGCAGAATCACAGGTGAAGGTGCAGCCAGCGTCCCGCAGCATTGTTCTCGGCACTACACGGTGACTGAAAGAGCGCTGTATCATATCTCTCCCGGCTGACGGATCTGCCTGGGTTCTCTGGTTTCAGAAAGGGGCCGTGGAGCTGTTTCCCATCGCCTGCGCTCCCTGCCTCATTGAACAGACATATCACTGGCCTTTTGTGGTTGACTCTGCGCTTCCGGACGCCTCCCGAACACAATACACTCGGAAGACTAGAGTTGTGTAGCCTCGGTGTTTCTGAACCGGACAGGCCCCTGGGCTTTTCCTCTTCTCAGAGATCTGGGAAGTTGTTAATGTGGCCCACATTTTTACAGCATGTCAAAATAATAGCAGTGCAAGTCTAGGATCAGGTTTCCCCGACCAGATGACATTATTTTCCCAGATTTAAAAGCTGAAAAGTCTGCCTTAGATAAGCGCTCATGTTTTAACATCAGTAAAGATTATCAAATGAAACAGAGGAAGGGGCTTTGCAAGATTTTCAACTTTTCAACTCTTTATTAGATTGGAAGGAAAAAATATTCATTATATATAATAGTATATGTATATATACAACTGCCCTGACCTTAAAACAAGACAATTAATAGGAATAATACAAAAAAGTTACTTATCTAAGAAAGAATATCTATATAGGAAATAAATATTAAAACAAAAGTAAATTTGAGGAATGTATATATATATATATAAAAGTAAATTTAACTAAGAAAGAACAAAACTCGTATACACATGGATACACACACACACACTGTCTATAGTTAGCACTGTGGCCTCGCACCTCCAGGGACAAGGATTTGATTCTTGCCTTGGGTCTGTGTAAGTGGTGTTTACCGGATACTCTGGTTTCCTCCCACAGTCTAAAGACATGAAGATTAGGTTAATTAGTGTTCCCAAATTGCTCGTAGTGTGTGTGTGTGTGTGTGTGTGTGTGTGTGTGTG
>QMIH01000358.1:53968-79333 GCA_003987875.1 Clarias batrachus | reverse complement strand
CCCCCCCCCCCCCGCAACAGTCGTTAAACAAAGGAAGAGAACGTTAGTCAGCATTGTCCTTTTTGTTGGGGACACAAACACAATGAATGACATGCTCATAAACTCATTTCTTTCCATTAGTGTGCATTTAGCTTGTGCTAGTTAGGGTGTGCTGCCATGTATTGTAAAATTAAATTAGTGACCTCTTTTTTTTTTATCATAGTCAGTTAGGATTCCTGGAAACAAAGCAGAGACCTAGCATTTAGTTGTCTCTTCCACCATGAGTACAGTATATCATTATGGCAGTTAGGACTATAAATCTGGAAACAACAGTAAATCTTTAAGTAATGCATTACTGGCTGGTTAGGACTGTCAACTCGCACCTCCAGAGACTGGGATAAATTCCCGCCTCGGGTCTGTGTGTATAGAGGTTGCATGTTCTCCCCGTGCTTGGTGGGTTTCCTCCGGGTGCTCTGGTTTCCTCGCACAGTCCGAAGACATGCAAATTGGTCTAATTGGCATTTACATAGTGTATGAGTGTGTGTGTGTGTGTGTGTGTGTGTGTGTATATAAATGTTGACTGGAGGTCCTACCTCGGTTGTAAAATTGGGAAAAATACAACGGTCATCATTGGCCTCCACGGTCCCAGGTTGAACTACAGAGGTTGATCGATGGATGGATGGAATTTAATATTGTGTTAAAATTGATTCAAGTTCTAGTCACTTCAGTGGAAGCAGAGTCTGAGTGGGTTGAACAGTTAAAGGTGAGAAATGTAGCTTGGAGCTCCTGCACTTTGAACCAGGTGGAGGTAAAATACAAAAAAAAAAACACTCAGCTGTTTAAGACAGTCAGTGGTATTTATTGTAAGTTACTTGCAATCATGAACAATGGCCTTAGTGTAATAATGTTATTTTTTAAAATTAAGTTTATTTATTACATATAAAAAGCAGAAAAAGACATGGCTGAATGGTTAATGTAGAGTTATCCAGGAGCTGAATCACTTGTTAATGGTCTGTGGGGTTTTCATAACCTTCCAAAGTCTTCTACCACTACCTTTGTATGTAATTAGTTTCACTTACTGTATATAAGATGATGTTTTCCATCTCTCTCAGCCTGGCTGAATCTCTGCAGCCTCAGATTCTGCTGTATGCCGTAACGATGTCATCTGCAGTTTTGGCTCATCCACCTCCGGTTTCAATGCTCTGGAATGATTTCTGCTCATCGTGATTATTATAAAGAGTGTCTCTTTCAGTTACCGTAGCCATGCTGTCAGCTTGAACCAGTCTGGCTCTTCTCTTCTGACCTCCCTAATCAAAAATACCCCCGAATTTCGACTCACTGCATTTTTTCTTCAGTGTAAAGTCTGGAGACTGTTGAGGGAGAGAAAAATCCCTGGAGATTAGTAGTAAGAGAAACTGGCAACCCAGGGTAAAAAGTCACTGGGAGCACATTCTTCCATATTTTTATGTTTAATATGAATGAATGTTAACTGATGCTCTTGACCTGTATCTGTATCTTTTCATGCAGTTGCATTATGATTGTAAGGATAGAGGGTGAGAACCAGAAAAAAGATCTTGAAGCTAGTGAAGCTTGTTAGTTAGTTGGTATCTATTCAAATAAAACTGTACATTGGTCAAAACTCACTCATTTCAATGATATCTTTACGTTTCATACATTGGAGGATCAAAACCAGACTGTCTGTCTGTCTGTCTGTCTATCTGTCTGTATGTCCAGCCAGATTTTGATCACAGTGTCATACAGAATTAAATTAAATTTTCCAGTCCTTCGATATCTGCATGAGGTTGAACCTGCACCATGAATGAAATCAAAATGTTGAGTAGAAAGGAAGTTATGAGCAGTTTTGTTCCAGATTATGCCACAGCATCTAACACATTTTCAGACAAATACATTCTGAGTCGTTTGGTCTTTTAAACCTATTGCCCTGCATACTGTAGCGTCTATGGAAGTCACATGACAAAAGAACGAAACGACTCAGACTAGAAGATTCATGAGAAGAACCGCTCAATTCTGTTTCCTGTGTATAGCGTTTATGGGAGTCACGTTACAAAAGAACGAACCAGACTCGAGGGGTAACTACTCATTTCTGTTTTCGTGTACTACTACTCGTTCTTCTGAGTCATTTTAAAGACTCGTTCAAAGAGAACGAATCGTTCATGAACGACCCATGTGGCAGACACAGACATGACAATAATGTAGCTACAAGCTGGCAAAAACCTCAATAAACACACACACACACACACACACACACACACACACACACACAAAATACTCCAAAAAATGCTACATAGACTATGAAAACTGAACATTATGTGATAAATGAAATAAAAATGTTGAGTAGAAGAGAAGTTATGAGCAGTTATGTGCGAGATGCTGATCTTTTTAGCTTTAACTTTTTAACTATTTCTACACACTCCTTACGCGTTAATGACGGGTACTTACGCTAGTATTTAATCCAAGCCAGAACTCAGTGGTAGGAGTGTAGTTACAATTTTAATCAAAGCACAGTAAAACAAAACTCTGAATACAGGAGAAGAGAAGGACAAAGATTAAAAGATTCAATCTCGTTTCAATCAGTTGAACTTTAGCACTAGAAGTAGAGTCACTCAGACATTCATACATGTTGGAGCTGCTTCCTATGTTTGTTGTGTGACATTATACATGACTTCCTTTTCCGTTTCCATATGCATGCTGTTCTAACGGTGATTTTACAGGTTTAATCTGTATAAACAGGATTTCTGTGGATTAAACCTATTTGAACGTAAACAACGCTGTAAGGCTGGGTAATAACTGCTTGAGCTCAGGACTCTAAATATAGTCCTTATGATTATCCATAGAAGTGCGGAGCGGACGGCCGCCCGCAGATTGATGGCATATGGCAGTCTTCCACAGATACCCGTTTTTAGTGTGCTAATCTCTGCCTCGGCCCTTTTGTTCAATCGCTGTGTTGACTCGCAAAACAAACGCAGGCAACTCCAGCGCCGATCCGAGGTGCATTTAAACCCATTTCTATGGCAACTGTCCCCTGGAATGTTTTCCCTGCCGGCATCAAATGCGGAAAGAACCTCGCTGTGATAATTAGTAGTGTGCATGGGACGAGCTTAAATGGACATCAAACAGCAGCGAGAGAGTGATAAAGAGGGAGAGAGAGGGTGGGAACCGTATGGGGAGTCAGAATTATAATTCTGTTAGCCCACAATGGTGTTTTTCTCTTTTTTTTTTTCCTCCCTCTTTGAAACAGATCAAGCACCGTCTATATAAAACTATTCTAGGAATTATTTTAAGGAATTCAGAGACAGGTAAAGACATTATTTTGTAGCTTAAAAATGTGTTAAAGTTAGAAATAATAGAATATCAACATGCTAGGTTTAAGAGTTTATTTTATTTATTTATTTATTTATTTATTTTTTCATTAGAAGCTCCTGGAATTAAGATTCAAAGGTTTTCTTGTGGCAGAAGAAATAAAAGCCTGGTTTGGCTCGATGTGAATTGTGGAAAGTTACTGCGATCCCATCTAGTTTCTCCAAACAAATCAAATCAAACAACGCGGCTCCTCTTTCACATGTTGGCCAAACTTGATGAGGTCATCAAGGATTTCTGCGGTTCTCCATCACCTCGCACCTGTCTCTTTCTCTTTTTCTTTTTCACCCGCTCCTTTTTTTCCCCCCTCTTTTGTCCATTTTTTGATTTTCAAGAATCCAAGAGGCGGGAAACAAATGGTCTTTGAAAGAACAAGAGGATAGAAAAAAAAAATCAAAGAGAACTGGGCAGAATGTTTATCAGGGAGGGAAAGGAAGGGTCTGAGTTTGTGTGTGTGTGTGTGTGTGTGTGTGTGTGTGTGTGTGTGTGCGCGTGCATGTGTGTAGTTGATCTGCTCCCATCTTCAGAGAAAAAGCAGGACGGAGCGGCTGAATGCTAATGAATGGATTCCCTCCTCCTCTTCTCCCTCCTCCCTCTCTGCTCCTGCAAATATTGTCTTATCCATTAGCGAGAGCAGGAGAAGAATGGAGTGGTCCGTCATTGGGAGGTTGGCGAGAGAGAAGTCAGAGGAAGAATTCTATTCAGCGTCACTTCTCCAGGACTCGGCGGACGGGGCCGTTTGTTTGGCCCTATTCAGACGCCGTAGACCGTGGCCGACAAAGATGGCTTTCAGCTCCCACTGTATAAGCATGTGGAAAAAGAAGACAATAGAAAAAAAAGAAGAAAAACTAAAAAAGAAGAAAGAAGAAAAATAAGCGAGGCCGAGGAGTGGTGGTTGAGTTTTCAATTCTACACGAAGTGTTATTCAAAGTTCACCTTTGAAAATGATGAAAGTTTGGTCTGCGCAAATGACACATGGATAGAATTAATCAGTAATGACCTAGTGGGCAAAGTTAAAGGGGAAAAAAAAGACATATATTTTTACATTATATTTTTATGTAATATATTTTATATTTATATTATATTTAATTTCTAAAAAAAAGTTTAGATTCCAGTCCCAACAGTCTCAGTAAAAAAAATAAAATAAAAAACTAATTTGTTGCTTGAGCTCATGATAAAATGATAATGACCTGCTGGAATTCATCTTTAAATACAGAAGTGTCTAAACAATTCTCAGTGCCAAATTTAGCATTTTAAGAAATTAATAAAGACTTATTAGATAGATCTTACAAAGAGATGGCTAAAAGATTTGTTAATCATGGATTCTTGCAATAAATTTGAAAATTGTAAATAAATCAGATAATTCACATGACCTTACCTAATGAGAGTCGACTCCCAAATTGCTATTTTTCTAAACCTATTTGGTGATATTATGACTATTATGACTGATAATTTCCCCCCTATTATAGTTAGAATTGTTTAATGAAATTGTACTTTACCTTCTAATCAACAAAGCAAGTTTGCTTTGCAGGTTGTACTTCATAAATTGTATTTAAGCAATTGTACAATGGGCGTTCAAATCAAACTCGGACTTTTTCATTGCGCAGAATCACAAAACACATTTATGAGAGTAAAAACTTTATATTTATTTTTATTTCCACTATATCCATACATATGGAAATAGCTTGGAACCAGATCAGGACTATATGAGGGATGTGGCAATAACTTCCAGGTCGAATGATTGTGCTACCTCGAACACGATCGTCATTCACAGTTGTATGACCTTCTTTAAAATATTTGCACCATTCAAATGTTTCTTATCAGGAAACATCAATCAGTTTTGTCTTCACTAATCAGAAATTTTAACACAAGTCCCGATTTGACTTGAACGCTCATGGTGCATCATACACACAACTTTAAAGCACACTACTTAAAATTCCCAAACAGCTCAAGTTTTTAAAAATCATTTAAAAGCATATTGAATCAATTATACTGTGTGAGCAACATGCTTTATCTAAAAAAAAAACGTCCATCTCTACCAGTTAACACTTTACCTAAGCGCAGTGTTCATAGGGCCACATGACTCCTACATGGGCTGTAGTATATACCTCCAGTATAAACCGGCTGTTTAATATCAAATAATATTTGGTAATGTTTGAGTCAATCATGTGACTTTTATTTTGTTGTTGACCCGAGATTGTGTAACGACACCTTGACATGACATTCCAACATAAGTCTGCCTGGGAAAATGTCATAGCACAAGCTTACAGTATGTCAACATAATAAAATCAACAAAATAGATCATTCTTTCTTTCTTTCTTTTATTAAAATGACTTGATAATGTAAAAGAGGCTGGAGAAGATTATTCAACAATATTTATATATTAAAATATAGAAATATGCATACATTTATCCTTTTATTAATATCTCAACATACAATATTTATCAGGCATCATGGTGGTTTAGTGGTTAGCACTGTCGCCTTGCACCTCTAGGTTCTGGTTTCGATTCCCCCCTCGGAGTCTATGTGCATGGAGTTTGCATGTTCTTGTCATGCTTAGTGGGTTTCCTTCAGGTACTACAATTTCCTCCCACAGTCTATGAGTGATTGACGATACTTAGCCATTTCATTTGCTTTATATAGGAACTAAACACCCAGAATCTCTCTGTAATGAGTAACACACTTCAATATCGCATTCGCTTTGACCTAAGGGGGCACAAACTTTTAACCGCAACTACATATGTGTAAGTTTGTATAGGTTGTCATGAAAAAATTACTGCTGCCATGTACATCTATGAATGCCATCTCTAGGTAAAGAGTTAGCTAACTAACTTATTCTTAACTTTACTGCTAGCATGATGTATTACACGTTACAATCTTCACTCTGGGGTTAGCTAGCTAGTTTGGTAAATCTATATTCCTACATTATACCATGATTTTTGGCATTATTTTTATGTAGCTTGCTAGAAATTGGGCCAGTATGAAAAGAATAATGTTAGCTAGCTTGCTAAAACGTTGTTTTAGTTACACCCTACACTACTAATTATATTAAATCATAGCTAGCTTGTGAGAAAGCCTCTTGTTTAAACTAGACTACTTATTCTAACATAGTTACAGTAGGGTCGCTAGTTCGCTAAGTGAACATTACCAAACAATGTATTACCTCATTATCTGTTAGTTAGCTTGCTAAAAGACTTGGCTGTTTTAGTTACACTGTAGGCTACTAATTATATTAATCATAGCTAGCTTGTGAGAAAGCCTATTGGTTAAACTAGACTACTTATTCTAACATAGTTACAGTAGGGTCGCTAGTTCGCTAAATGAATATTACCAAACAATGAATTAGCTCATAATCTGTTAACTAGCTTGCTAAGTGCAAATGCACATAAAATAGCATAACAGTACAACAATACAGTACACTATCGTAGTTAAGTTACTACGGATTCAATTACACAATTTAATAGCTAGCTATATTAAGGTTACTGTTAGCTAGCTTGGCAGAATTCTTGTCTTGTTAGCTTCCTTGCTGCACACAGTTAACTTGCTAGAAATTAGCCAGCTAGAAAATTTGCCACATCACTAATTGAAGTGGTATACAGACAAACTGGCCACTGATAAATTCTGTGAGTTTAAGAGCTTTAGCATAGACTCCAAGCACAGGCTAGCATGGCTGATACCTCTCTGAAAATTCGACATGATCATTGCTTTAACAGGTCACTTCTGCACAGTGGATTAGCTCATGTCTCCACGGGAAACTGGTGGGGATCTTTACTATACTGTGTGTCTCTTCCAGAAAGCATCCAGATCTTAGAAATGCACCAAGTCATGCATTTCATAGGATGAGTGTATGCGTCTGTGTGTGGTGCAGCAACTCAGTAACCCAGTGGTTATTGTTTAATTTCCTAATTCAAACAGATGTTCGAAGAAAAACAGCAGAATAACCACATCGCATATGAGGTGTTATTATTTCATGTGCCGTCCGCTTGCATTAGCCGGAACGGCTGTAGTGAGCGAGTGGAACCAAACAGCACAACTCTCATGAAAGCTTATTTTCCTTGGAGTGGTGGAGAAGAGAAAGTAGGACAGGATTTCATCGCTTTAGCTCACCGTGTACCGAATGCATTACGACCTGTCATGGAGGTATGGAATTTTCTTGCAATTAAAAGTCCATTTTCCAAAGTTTCTTTTTTTTTTTTTTCTTGTATTAAAAGGTCAGGGTGGAAGAACCTCTGTGTGCATGTGTGTGAGCAAATCTGCCTTAGATATATTGACGCACACTGTCTTTGCTTTTTCAGTGCATCTTCTCCTGTAGTGTTCTGTGGACAGATCTACTGTAGGCTTTACACCATTTTCCTGCAGAAAGTAAAAGATATAGTTTTTTTTTCTTCCTTTCACCCAATCCATCCTGTCCCTATTTTTTAAAAATGGCTTGGGGCCAGCCAGCTGTATAACCATATTGTTCAGGTATGCTTTATTGACATATGCTACGTCAAGTCTGGCGGTGAATACAGATCGCCTTTCAAACCTCTGGGAAAGACCGGATCCCAGTGTGATATATTGCTTGGGCAACTTTGTTGTACTTGGAACAATCTCAGAAAAATGGATGGACCCTATCTTTTAAGCTGCAAGGCAAGGACATAGGAAAATGTGCTGAACAAATCTGTCAACTGGTTATGAACTAAGATGGTCATGTGTCAGGCCCGCCTTCTTAAACGGATGAAACCACACATCCCTCTTTGACTGGCTTTGATAGATGAAGCTGATTCAATCCCAACCCAATCAAAGTTTCATTTCCAGTCCATCTCAATTATACAAGGATGTCTGAACTAGTTCTGCATTCTCTGTGGCATAAAGGGAATAGTTGCCAATTATCACTTTTCATCAACAAAAAGATGATTCTTTTGAAAGAACTGGCTGGCATGTCTATGAGAGTAGATACTGAACTAGTGCATAATCAGACATAAAATAAGGAATAAAACATTACAAGATGTACAATCATAGGAAAATAATCAACGAAGAAGAGTTACTATTACTACCACTAGGATGATTGTTTTTCCATAAAGACACAGCCCAAAGTATTCCCCACATTTAATACTCCTCTGATAGCACAGGAACATGCCTATGATTAATTACTGAGTGTCATACTTTTTCTAAAGATTTACAGAAATATTTAATGTTGTAGAACATCCACAGAGTCAAACGCAATAAAGTGCTTTTGAGACTTCTGAGCTTTTTCATTTAAAAATAAAATACAACTATGCAGACATATTCACCCTGTCACAGGAGGACTGATGACAGGGTGGACCATGACAGGGTGGACTTTTTTCTAAAGTTAGCGTTTAATGAGCATTTGATGGACATTCCGTTGTGTAGTGGTTAGCATGGTGGCCTTGCACCTCCAGGGTCAAAGGTTTGATCCAACCTTGGATTTGTGTTCATGGAGTTTGCATGTTCTCCCCCTGCTTGGTGGGTTTCCTCAGGGTACTTCGGTTTCCTCCGCAGTCCAAAGACACGCAAAAGTAAGTGTGAATACTTAAATGTACTTACAGCAGTTGTTTCAACATCGATTGACCAAATGACCAAATTATGGTGGTGATGTCATTGACTACATCCGATAGATCATTACATTACATTCGCAAAGTGGCAGTTTTCGGAAAAAACAGAGTGGACATCAATTTCAGGGACAGGTACAAAATGTTTATTATTATTATAATTTTTATTATTATTATTATTATTATTATGAGAAATGAATATAAAAATATCAAAATGAATTGATTAATTAAAGGATAATGAAAACATATGAAAACTATTTAAATTTTGTCATTTATCCACTTATTGCTGGTGTAGTGGTTAGCACTGTCGCCTTGCAACGCCAGGGTCCGTTTTCGATCCCTGACCAGGCTCAATTCTCGTCTCTGTGTGCATGGAGTTTGCATGTTCTCCTCCGGGTACTCCGGTTTCCTCCCACAGTCCAAAGACATGTAAGTTAGGCTAATTGGCGTTCCCAAATTGCCCATAGTGAGTGTATGTGTGTGCCCTGTGATGAATTGGCACCCTGTCCAGGGTGTACCCTGCCATGTGCCCTAAGTCTCCTGGGATAGGCTCCAGGCCCCCGTAACCCTGAATACAGGATTAAGCGGTATAGATGACAAAATCACATACACCACTCAAAGAAAATGGTATAAAATGAGAGAAACACATTTCAAGAGACTTAGTGTACTGATATTAATCTAAATGTATGGTCATTTTAACGACACCTAATAAATTTCATTTTAATGATAAATTAATGATTCTGGTAAGGACACCAAAGGGACTTTATAGTGATATGAACCATATAATCTTAATTTGTCTAATATCAGCTACAGTATAAACCCTCATTCTTTCACCTTCTGATCTTTTTTTCTCTCTTGTGCAGTTTCTTTTCATGTTCCTGAGAAACCTGAAAGTGCAGCCTCCTCTGTCCTGAAGACTTTTCTGTGTTCGAAAACTTAAAGTTATAGTTTTAAAGCTCTGCTACAAAGTGCTGACACTGAAGCTGACAGAAAGGTCTGCCATATCATACATATCATATTAGTTAAATTGTTAAAATAAGTTTATTATTTTTGTGTGGATGAACATGCATTTTAACTCAATATTAACATGGGGTTTGATCTACTGACAAAACAAACAAACAAACAAACAAACAAACAAAACAGCTTTCTGAACATTCATATCCGAGAATTCATTAGCGCCGTGGTGCAAAGTTTCATAATGCATGACAAAGCAACGGCAACACAACAATATTAACAACCAGGCACATTTTTACAGGTTATTCATCCTGGTTAATGACTTCACTCATGAACTCTCGCTGGTGTGGCAGCCACTAAGATGAATGATGATGAAGTCGGACATATTTTACTGTAATGAGGTATTTATTTGAAATTGTTTACTTTAACAATTTTCATCATCTCCCATGATGTAGAAATTCATTTATTGCAATTACTCATAAAACAGGTGTTTGTACCTTGGATGGATAATTCACTACTGTATATCTTATATACATATTACATATTTATAATTTACACTATATACTTCATTTTATTCTATTTTATTTTATTGTAACAAATATAGTAGATTTTATATTATATATTCTTTCCTATTAGCATTTATGTCTCTAACTTCCTGTTTTCTTTTCTTTCAAGGTCACAAACAGTCACGTAAGCATTTCCCTGCGTATCATACCGTGTATGGTTGTGTATGCGACAAACACAAAAGTTGGAATAAAATTTTTGAATAATTTAGACCTATAAAAAATGGCACCAGTTCTCAACTGCATAACCAAAGCATTTATTATACAGTCTGAGAAATCATTTTTCTTTCCTTAAATATGTCATAGATACTAAATATCTATCACATATCAATAACTTATCAATTACTTACACTGTTAATTGGTGCAATAAGTAACGAAATTACAACCTTCAGCTTTTTACCTGAAATCAACCTGAAATCATGAAAAAAATGACATTTGTGTAATATGGGATTGAAGGATAGGACCACTTGTCATTTGATTCATCTTTATGTACATTATGGTTAAATGCCATTTTCTTAGAGATGCTGAAAACTGTAGTCTTGTTGACAATAAATCCTAAAGCCTTGTAGCTGTTTTATTTTTTTACAATGAACAGTTTGAGCTCATGCACTGGCAGCACATTGGGTAAAAAGTGCTTTGGGCTGAACGCATGACTCACTTTGTGTACTTAGTAAATATTTGTTAAAAAAAAAAAAATTCAGCTGAACGAATGTCACAAGTGAAATATGCAGAAAGGTGAGACCCTTCCAAACCTGACATTTTGCATTTGTTCGAGCTTGCACTGAGGCATGTGTAAAAATAAAATCACATCACACGATCATGCCATTTACAGACACAGGTTTGTTTCCACAGAATGACAGGTTAGTAATAATGTCAGCTTGAGTTTAAGACACTGACAGAGGAACACTATACAACACGATACACTTTTTACTTGATGAAAAGCCCACTAATGAAAGAAAAACTGAAAAAAAGTGAAGCTTTATTGTAATGACATGAGGAGTAGCATAGCCTGCCCTTCAGTGAGATTTTGTCACTGTCCAGACATTATGTAAACTGTTAGGGGATTATTATTCAGTTATTCATATTGAAGCAAATTGCGCAGTCAAAACTATGCATTGTGTAATTCTCTGATGAAACTAGTGATAATATTATGCGTAGTAGGCATAAAGAGTGAGAAGTGTTTGGCTCATGGGAATTTACTGTACACTGATCAGCCAAAACCTTAAACCCAATATTGTGTAGTTTACCCTTGTTGCACAAAACAGCTCTGGTCCCTCAGGGCATTATTCCACAAGACCTCTGAAAAGGTGCTAGGGTTTCTGCGATGAGGACATTCGCACCAGTTTAAATGCTGTAGGTTGCAAGGCGGGGCCTCTACGGATCAGACATGTTCATTCGGCGCATTCCGTGGATGCTCGATTGGATTGGGATCTGGGGAATTTGGAGGCTGGATCAACAACCTTGAACTCTTTGCCTGCTAAGCCCCATACATGTCAAGGCTGTGATGCACTGGGTATTCTTATACTTTTCTGTCTTAGTCAGCATTGACTTTTTCAGGGATTTGTGCTGCATTAGCTTTTCTGGGGGAGCGAACCAGTGGCCTTGGCTCCCCACAGGCATAAATGAGCATTGGGTGCCCATAATCTTGTCACTGGTTTACTAGCTAGCAGTACTTAGTAATGCTGCTACAGTACTACAATAAAAACAACAACAACTTCTACTATCACTACTACTATTTCAACTACTATTACAGCTACTAAAATAACTATGTCTGCTGATGCTGATGCTACTTTGAATAATGCTATTATTATTATTATTATTATTATTATTATTATTATTATTATTATTAAATGTTAAATATTTCCATTTTAATGTATTTTTAGAAAATAAATGAAACACATAAAAGACATGGCATGCAAACTTTCCCCCTCAGCTATCCTACATAACACCAATGGCCTTAAAACCTCTGACAGGTGAATGAATACCACTCATTATAATATTACAGTGGCACCTCTTGTATAGGGTGGGATACAACACATCAGGCAGGAAGTAAACAGTCAGTTTCTGACGCTGTTGTGGCAAGCAGAAAAATCTAAACGACTTTGACAAGACCCAAATTGTGACGACCAGTAGACGATCTGAGTATCTCCAAAATGCCAGTTAGTGTGGGGTGTTCCTGGTATATACTGGTTAGTACCTAAGAAAAACAGTCCAAGGAAGGAGAACAGACTTACAGGATTTAAAGGATCTGCCGCTAATGTGTTGGTGCCAGACCTTCAGAGTTCGTGTAGAGTCCATGCCTCGATGGGTTAGAACTGTTTTGATGTCACATTGATATGCATATGGAGAGAAGGATAACCCGTCTAGTCCAATCCCACGCAAGAACTACTGTAGCACAAATTGCTGGAAAAGTTAATGCTGGCTCTGAAAGAAAGGTGTCAGAGTGGACAGTGCATCACAGCTTGCATTGTATGGGGCTGTGTAGCTTCAAATCGGTAAGAGTGCCCGCGCTGACCCCTGAAAGCTCCTACATCAGAACTGCACCACAGAAGGTGGCCTGGACTGGACCTCTTACACCTCTTACTTGGGGAAGAGATGCATGCCAACAGGATGCACAATGGGAAGAAGGCAAAGTCAGTGCAGAGGCAGTGTGATGCTCTGGAGAAAGGAAAACTGTGGATGTTACTTTGACATGTACCACCAACCGAAACAGATGGATAGCAACGAGAAAAAAAAAGAAAAGTTTTTGCCAAAATAAACTGAATAGTTTGTGCATGCTTCCATCACAAGGGTCCTAAAAAGCACAAATGCCAAAATATGATTTTGGTCAAGGTGGCACGGTGGTGTAGTGGTTAGAACTGTTGCCTTGCCTCTCCAAGATCCAGGTTCAATTCCCTGCAAGGTTTTAAAAAGAATATTAAAAAAAAAAAACATCCCCATAAGCTGATCAATGTAACAGCACATGTTATCTTCATTCTGTTATATATTTTTAGTTTTAGTTTGTTCTAACGGTGGCACGGTGGTGTAGTGGTTAGCACTGTCGCCCTGCACCGCCCGGGTCTGGGTTCTATTCCCAGCCAGGTTTGATTTCTGTCTCTGTGTGCATGGAGCTTGCATGTTTTCCCCGTGCTTGATGGGTTGCCTACCGGTACTCTGGTTTCCTTCCACAGTCCAAAGACATGCAGATAAGGCTAATTGGCGTTCCCAAATTGCCCGGAGTGTGTGTGTATGTGTATGTGCCCTTACATGAATTGGCACTCTGTCCAGGATGTACTCCGCCTCATGCCCCAAGTCTCCTGGGATAGGCTCAAGGCCCCCCATGACCCTGAATACAGGATAAAGCGGTATAGATGATGAGCGAGTGAATGATTTTGGTCATGTTAGTGTGAATGTTGCATTATTTTGCAAAATGCTACAAATCCACCTTTCCCAGTTTTTCAAAATGAACACATTGACCTACAGTTATTTTATATATAGCAAATTAAGGCATTGTGTTTTTGTAGTGAGACATACTGACAGCTGGGTGTAACAAGGTAATAAGGTCTTTCATGTCACAATGTTCCAGCTTAACAGTTGAAATAGAGCAATATTTTTTTGTTCCTGTGCCATATAACAAAATGTTCAAGAGTATTATTTAGTTATTCTGGCGAAATCATACACAGTTCATAGTTACAGACAGACACTGGGAGTTTTAAGTGGTGAATATGTAACAAAAAGTCTTTATATTGTAAGGTAGATGATCTATAAACGGGATTTCTGAGATCATTCGGAAGGTAATGCAGAAAGCAGTGGTGTTGGCCTCGCTTCTCATCCTGTGTGATTTGTGGACTCAGAAGCTTGTTTTTCTAGTGCATTCTACTCTGACAGACTGCCGTCGTTTGAAATAGCACCTCGGAGTCGCTTCACGAGAGCCATCTCGAAAGATCTGCACACATTCACACATGAAAATGCGATTTACCAGATGTGATCCCTGTGCGTGTGTTTGTGTCTGGGTTTGGCCAATGCATGTCGTCCATGAAATCCTCACGTGAATAGAGTGAAGCATGGCCAAAGTTATCCATGAGAGAGAGAGAGAGAGAGAGAGAGAGAGAGATGGTGACAGATGGAATGGAGTCACTGACTTCTTTATCTTCTTGACTTTGGCAGCCTGTCACTTCTGACTCACCTTTTTTTTTTTTTTTTACATTAACAATGATCCTCCACTGAACTTCATGTTTTAACATGCAAGTCACATGTGCATCCATCAATCCATTCATCCAGACACACAAAGACAAATAAAGTAACATGGTCATGCTCCTCCAGTCACCACAATGACATCCTAAATGACAGACGTCTCTTCACAGACATGGAACTGTGTCCCAAAACCATATTGTTCTTTTTTTTATTCTGTTTTTTTTTTTTTTTGACCTAAGACAACAGGCAAGCTAAATAAAACAGAGCAAGTCACATATACATTCGCTGAGGAGCACACATGCGGCATACAATAAGAGTTGAAGCGACAATGCAGAGACGTCTGTCTTGGGGCGGGACAGTAGCTTTTAATTAGCTGTAAATAGTGTGTTAGTTCAGGGTTAGTGTTGTGCGGATTGTCAATCAGGGAGACACACCCAAAGCGCTGCTAAAATTATAGCCGAGCAGCGACACTGTGTGAAAGTACTGTACCTTCTGAGATTATTTAAGCAAGCAGCCAAAGTCAATAATACTGATGTGCCAGTTAACAGGCTGTCAATAATAAAAAAAAAAATTTAAAAACGTATACAAAGCATAACTGTGTGAAGATCAACATGCACATTCATTACTGTGCAAAAGCCTTGAGCCACCCTTGATTACTTAAAAGGTTGTAAGTTTTAATGTAGTATCGAGGAATAGTCCTCCAGGCTTTGGCTCTCATTTTTTGGCAAGGTCTCTCATTTTCAGTTCAGTTTCGGAGGAATGATTTTTGTTTGTTAAGCCACACGTTATTGATATGCAGGCATAAAAAGTAATTCAAATTCAAATTCAAATTTTATTTGTCACACACACATTCATACACAGTACGATATGTAGTGAAATGCTTAAAAATCATTGGTCGTAGCAGAGGATGGTTCTACATTAATCTACATTGATGCATTAATCAGTGAGAAACATGTGCAGATGATGGCAGATGATCAGGCCGGTGATTATTTTTCTTCCTATTGCCATCTCAGGGAGTTTTTCCTTGCCACTGTCGCCGTCACCCTTGGCTTGCTCATCAGGGACAATCTCATTATCTAGTCACATTTTTCTTACACATATATACATTTCCGTAAGTCTTCTTTTCATTTTCTTTTCATTTCTGTGAAGCTGCTTTGAGACAATGACCATTGTTAAAAACGCTATAGAAATAAAATTGAATTGAATTGAATTGAATTAGTATACTGGTGATGCTGAATGCTGAGTGGGTGAACAGATAAGAGGGGAAATGAGGTTGCTGCTGACGCTGCTATATAAACAACCAATTTTTACAATTGTATCTTTAGGCACTTTGTATCCTGTCGCACTAAAACATTTGTTCCCGTTTCTTTTTTTTCCCTAATTTAGTCGTATCAAATTCCCATGCATTCCCACATGAAGGCTACTACTCCCAGTCAGGGAGAGCTGAAGACTATCACGGGTTTCATCCTAACCGCTACCGCTATCCGCTCCGTCTGCTTGCATAAGCTCCCAGATGGCCAAGATTGTGCCTCCTACCGCACCCCGCTGAAAGAGCTCAGGATGGGGAACGCCCCAGACTATAGGAGACCTCAGCATCACCTGGGAATCGAACTAGCGGTCTCCAGATGATGGGCACTATCACTACCACTGCATCACTTGGGTGCCATTCCCATTTCCTTTATTAAACGATTGTCATTTAATGTAATGAAGAGTGGGTCAAGCACTGTACTCTCATTTCAGTAAATTGTAAAATCACATTAACTAAGCAGCCAGCAGGTATACCGGGCGAGGGACCTACTGTAGATAATTATTGTTGTTGGAAATGTGGCTGTTTTACCTTAGAGTGGGATAGGAACAATGATGTTAGTCAAATTTAAAGATAATATCAAGATCGTCCTCAAATGACCTCAAAACGACTCAATATGACTAAAATTCACTCTAACTACAATTCTTTTTGTTTCAGGCTTATTGCATCACTCTACCGTTGGTTATTTTTAAGAGCATGCCTTGCTGTGTTTTATTCCTCACATGATAGCTCTATAGCACCCATCTTTGAACCCATAAGTGCCCCTGTGAGTGAACGTTTGCAAGGCCTTTGTTGAACACCAGTCTGTTTTCATCCTTCCCACTTAGACATAACGTCTAAATCGCAAGCAAATGCAAACATGTCATTCTTCCATTAGCTGGTTGATCGCTTGGATCACGGGTCGTCTCTGTACACTACATTTCTTTACTCAGTGGTTAAATCATACAGTGACTTATCCTGGGCCGGCCATCAGGGCTTTGAGTAAGGAAAAGTAAAGAGTTGAGTCGTAATAATGTTTTCCATTTTGGTGGAACCCTCCGCCAAGGTTGAGAACACTTCCTAAAAGCCACAGCCAGCGTTCACGGCCACTGAGGTCTGTGCAGCTGACAAACACGCAGCCAGGAGGCCATGTTTTCAGCTGGATCCATGTCAGATCTGCCCACTTTGAAGCTCAGGATGGGGTTTGCAAATTGAGTTGCATTCTTTGTGGTTAGTATGCGTTTAAAAGGAGCTGTGGCTAAAGCAAAGCGGGAGGGATGGAGGGAGGATGGCGTGTTCCAAGGTTGCTCATTAGAGAAGAAGTTAGGAAGGTGTAGGAACGAATGGAGCATTACGACCTCAAGGAAGATTAGACTGGTAATCAGGAGCTACTATGCTCATATCCCTATTCTGCATGCTTGCAAGAGATCATGAAACTCACTTATAAAAGTCTTCTGTTTTTCAAATGTGTGTGTGCAGTATCCGTGCACGTTGTATGCCAGGCCTTCCTCTGGCTGTGAATGAATTATGTCTGGCTTCTTCTTTTTTTTTACAGGAAGCTACTTTGGCAGGAGGTATTTCTGAATATGCTCAGCCAACACACACATGCACACACAGACATATAGGTGAGGAAAGAAAGGCAGTGTAATGTGTACATGTGAGTGTATGTGCATGTTATGGTATGTAGGTGTGTAGGTTTCTGCTCCAGAAGAGGCAGTACCATCCGTTACAGGCGATCTCTTTTGTTTGATATCCCTGTGGATTAGCCACGCTTAGTCAAATGACATGGTGACAGAGCTGCAAAGCAAACAAGGAAACTTCAGGAGCTAGCTGGAGCTTTTTAAGCACAGCTTGTGCCAAGAAAATGACAAAACGCTGCAATGGAGTGGTATGAAAGTAACGAACAAGAGAGAAGTTTCTGAGTTTAAACCTGAACCAGTTTACCCTCATCGTCTGTGCGTCTATGACGTTCGGTCAGGTCCAGACAGCTCAATCTCTCTTTGTCTCCATCTCGGGAGGTCCAGGGTTTCTCCAGCTGTGGAGCTGGAGCTGAAAACAGCTGCATTACCAAGAAAGCCAACGTGACCCAGGTGGCATGGAGAAAAATATTTGTTTTACTCCGAAACCAAGAAATTAAATAGAAAGGAATTTTTTTTCGAAAGCTCCCAAAATGTTTATCATCTATTAATAGAACTTTTTTTAAGGTCTTCTGCAGTGCAAACTTTAGCAAGTATTAAGACATACAATTCTTAATCTACAATTTCTCTTCCCTCAAGATATTTAAAAAAGATTTAAAGTCATGTATTCATAGAGGTTTTACTGAGATTTGTTACTTTTTAAAAGAAGTTAAAAAAAAGCACCTTCAGGGTCGAGGGTTTGATTCCTTCCATAACCGTCCGGTTCGGTGTGCATGGAGTTTGCATGTTCTCCCTGTGCTTGGTGGTTTTTAATGTACTACTGAGTGCAAAAATTTGTATTCTTTATGTTTTCTTTATTAAAAACAAACAAACAAAAACAAATATGTACCTCTTCCAGCCACTGTGCATCTCAGATCACACTTGTCCTTAAGGTTTAGTCTTAGAGAATGCCAAGCTAGAGATTTTCTGTCTTTTAAACATAAGAGAGACTGAAAAAAAGAGGTTGATAATAAGCTGCCTTAATGTAAATTATTGAAGGAGTGAAAACAATAAGTTGGCTTTGCGTCTATCCGCATTACACCACACTATCCTTGATTATTTTCTTGTTACATCACATACCCAAGTATTTCATTTCAGATTAATTAGCATCTGTGAAACCCATTGTAATTTTAAGCCACACGTAACACATTGCTATATGCTGCCCTGAGGGAGTGCAAACTTTTGCATTTCATTGCAACTTTTCCGGATTAATATCAATGCTTAGAAATTGGTTAATTGTACATGATTAAGTATTCCATTTTAGGTCATGTGAGGTACATTTGGCTGGTTTCACTTCCTAAGGCATCACATTTTGCACTGTGGAGTCAGGAACAGGAAATAAAATGTCGGTGTGTGTGTGTGTGTGTGTGTGTGTGTGTGTGTGTGTGTGTGTGTGTGTGTGTGTGTGTGTGTGTGTGTGTGTGCGGAGCAAGATGCTTTGGGCGTTGTGGACCAGTGTTAAACCTGACATGTTAGGACAGTTTACTGTGCCTTTAGAGAGTGTTTTTTTCTCTCTCTTTTTTTCCCTTCCACAGTTCATGTCCGTATAGCATCTCCACCCTTCCCGCTCTCCTCTTATGAAGTTTTATATGATATGCAGTTGAGCCTTATAAATCAGTGATATTTGATGACAGAGGAAAGGAAGAAAACACTTTATTCAAAAGGAGTTCAAATGGGCTTTGAAATGGTGCGCCGTCCCAAGCAGGTGTAGGCTATAATGATACTGTTACCCTAAAGCAGGAGTGTCACTCTAATTCATTGTTGTGTGTGTGGTTTTTTTCCCTGATGAAAATTTAAAAAAATGTTTTGCATAAACCTAAAAAAAGAAGAAGAATGATTTGTCTATTCTCCATATAATAAACAATATTTTTCCATTCTTGTTCTATTTGTGTCACTGGCTTTTTCCAAAAAGAGATCTATCCTCCAGCATACACAGCAGTTAATGAAACATGTGATTCCCCTGATAAGCCTCAGATTACACAGCTCTGAATCAAAGAATAAAGAATGTGTCAGGAAAGAATTAGCTGCGGGCTTTTGGTAAACCTCGGGAGTTTATCATCTTAGTGTCTACTCCAGACCAATTTCTCCATTAGACATTTTTAGGGCAATTATTGCACTAAAGCACAGCATGGCATGACGTGGCTAATAACCTAGAATCTAGAAGTGTTTGTATCCCGATCTATAAGAATATGCAGGTAACATGTTAGATTACCTGTTGAAGTAGTGTTTTATTGGTGTTGTGGGCTCACGAGCATAAAATTAAACATAGAGGTAAAATTCAACATATTCACTCACCGTCTAAACTGCCTTTTATCCTGTCTTCAGGATCCCATGAGACTTAGGGCACGAGGTGGGATAAACCTTGGACAGGGTGCCAATCCATCGCAGGGACTCACACTCACACACTCATTCACACACTACCGGCAATTTGGGAATGCAAATTAGTCTAATCTGCAGGTCTTTGGATTGTGGGAGGAAAACCGGACTACCCTGAGGAAACCCACCAAGCATAGGCAGAACATGCACACAGAGACGGGAATCAAACCCGGACCCTGGAGGTGCAAGGTGACAATGCTAACCACTACACCGCCGTGCCGCCCAATTCATCATATTATTTGACCACATTTTAATTTTTAAGCTTACTTGTTCAAATCTGCATAAATTTGCTTTTTATGTCTCACAGGACAAGCTATGAATAACCCATAACCCAGAGAATGTCCTAGTAAGCAGAGTTGGGTGTAGGAAGTGGACAAACAAAACAGAGACTGGAAAGGTAAGTCACAGTAAGGCCAACAGTCACTGAAGGAGTCACAGAGTACACTGGCTGAAAAACTAGTGCAACAATTTCATGAGCTTTGAATAATTAAGGACTCTACAAAGAACCTGTTGCTCAATGATAGGGAAAGAAGTGAGATAACAGCAGAAGAGTGACCCAGTGAAGAAGATCCAGATACTGTTTTTGAATAAGGTTCAAAATGCCAATAGAGGCACAAACCTATGAACTTAATTAAGACCGTCTCTATGGTGAAACATGGTAGCGAGAGCATACTCGTGCACTGCGGATGTAACAGAACATGGGTTGCTTGTCAACATGGAAGGGAGAACGTACAGAGTTATTTGTATATAAGATTCATTCACTCACTCATCATCTATACCGCTTAATCCTGTATTCAGGGTCACGGGGGCCTGGAGCCTATCCCAGGAGACTTAGGGCACATGGCAGGGTACACCCTGGACAGGGTGCCAATCCATCGCAGGGCACACACACACACATACACTCACTCATTCACACACTACGGGCAATTTGGGAACGCCAATTAGGCTAACCTACATGTCTTTGGACTGTGGGAGGAAACTGGGAGGAGTACCCGGAGGAAACCCACCAAGCACGGGGAGAACATGCAAACTCCATTTACACAGAGACGGGAATCGAGCCTTATATAAGATTCTGTTTCAATTAAAAAATAAAAATAAAAATAGTGACCAGATCGGAGTCTTACGGTTTGTGGTCGGTGTATGAAAATGCGTTTAACAAACCCGAATTTATCCAACCAACCTGAAGAAACTGGAGCAAAAAGAATGGGCAAAAAAATCACTTCCAAGTATTGCTGAAAGATGGCAAGAACTTACCCCAACAAACTGGGAGCTATTATTGTAGCAAAACATGGTTCTGCCAAGTACTGGTCTAACAGGGTTAAGTTATTAGGTTATGCAAGCGATTCTTTTCAGTTAATTATTTTTATAGATTTCCTGCCAAATAATGATTTTTGATTTCAATTTACCTAAGAGCGTATTGGTTTTTAATACAAAGTCCTTGCTGGAACAATCTGTGTTTATGTAATTTGTAATCCAGATGAACATGATGACTTTTACGTCAGTTGAACACTTTTGCAAGAGCCTGTATAATCAGGATTTGGCTTGATTGACTATTCGCATTGCTGTGTATACCCATAGGATGTATTTAATGCAAATACATTATTTGAACTTAACGTCCTCCATGAATACGAAGAAAGAACTGCAGACGAAGTAGATGGAGTATTCCTTTGTATAATCACTTTTTTTTTTTTTTTTTTTTGGAAACCACAAAGTTTTAAGTTAGATTTGAGGCTGTTGCAGGTTTGCTGTTGGACCAGTCTGTGGTCTTATGGTGACACTTGGTGTATTACTGAAAATGCAGGCAGTTCTTGTCCGTGTTTAGTAACAAAAGGACCAAATTCCTGAGAAATAATAAGAGTCTGCCTTCGTAAGACTACAGTATGGCCACTTCTGGTCTAAACTATATAATAGAATGCACACAATTTCGGGCTTTGTTAGCAAATGTATGGACCTCAATCTAGCATATTAAAACATTAAACCCATATCACGCCAACCATCTATTTTTATTAGACTACTAAACAATGAAAACATTTATCCAACGCCCGGGTCTAAATTAGCACCTCCCTACATGCACAATACATACAGCATGCGGTAATGTATCATTCTTAAAGCAAATTGTGAGATGATTAGCTGTAATAGCACTGTAAGGGTGTAGCGGTTTCTGTTGGCTGTGTTAATGTTTGCTCACTGGATTCAGTTCCAGCTTTCCGTTTCTTCATGACCTGGTTGTGTGGTCTCTCCCTCTCTCTCTCTAACCAGTCTTACTGTTCCTGCACCATCACCAAAATGGAAAAGCGGTTAGTACCCTACAGCTAGACCTGAGTGTTTTTCGGGGGGTCCGACCACATGCTGGGTCTGTTTTTTCAGAATCACCCTTCTGTAACATCTTGGTCTTGCTGAAATTCCTATCCCTTCTCCAAGGTCTGATGAAACTCCCATTAATAAGTTAGCTTTTGAGTGTGCTGGCATGCCAAACAAGGCCAAACAAAATAAAATCTAATTGTACGCTCTGGAAAAGAGAGCTGTAATATTGTAAATGCAACTCTTTACGATCGTTATGGATGTCGTTATACTTTATTTTTGATTTATGTTTTAATAGTAATAAATTACTGACTAGCTTAAAAAAAAAAAAAAAAAAAGCTATGGCTTAAAATCAGCCACACATTCCCAAACCTTCTCAGAGAGAAGGCTAAAATAAGCCATGGTTTGTTATGGCTGAGCAAGCTACCATTATGTGGTCTGATGGATCCTGTTAGTGCTAAATTTAAGCACAAATGAACTACCTCATCAGGGTCGGCAGCCATCACACAACACTGCTCTCTAAAGGACAGGCGATTTTTCATTTCAGTCTGGCTCAAGCGATAGTGCACTTATTGAGTGCTAATGCAGCTTGGCTCAGGCCAGAGAGCAACCAGGGAACTAAATCTCAGACATAAATTATGATTGCATAATAATTTAACTGTACAACCCGAGGTTGTGGTTAAAATTGCAAATTTGCCTTAGAAAAAAATATGTTAAATGTGAAACAGTAGGAAAGTTCATTAAAACATGGCACGTACAGTATGAACACTGAATGACTTGCACAACAGCCAACAGTTTTCAAGATACAACTTTCTTCCGCTGGATCTAAACAAACCTCACACTAGCGTAGCATTATAGCTAAATACGAAGAACAGCAAAGAGAATAATGAGGATTTCATTTACTCTTACTGACATAAACACCTTGTAATTAACAAAATAATCCCTTTTTTAATGCATTTAAGGGAGGCAGGGCATTGGACTAAGGTTTGGAAGGGCCCAGGTTCAAACCCCAAGACCACCAATTTGCCACCATTGCGCTCTTGAACAACTTGAGCAAGAACCCTTAACTACTCAGATGTGTGATGAGATTAAAATGTACGTCGTTCTGGATAAGGGCATCTGCCAAATGCTATAAATGTAACGTGATGTAAATTTAATGAACTTGTACAAAATTTCACCCTCTTAAAATCAAATGTACTTGATAAATTGTCCTCAATCAAGGGATGAAGCTGTAGTCCAGACCACCATGGTAAAGTCCACGACGAGCTGAAATCACAACCAGCTGAAGTCAAGTCAAGACCAAGAGCTTAAAGGGGTCAAAACCAACCTAGGATCAAATCTAAACAAATCCAAGACCACCGCAGCCAATAAACGACCAATTCAGATGTTGCTATTTGGGTGCGTCTTGGTCAATCAGTCAGGCTACTATAAACTGATCGAAATCCCAATACAGTTAATGCTCGATACAACGAATCCTGTTTTCAGTGAACACAAGCATACAATGTTCTGATCCGCACATCCCAAATCTCACTAATGTGTTTTCGTTCATAGTACTTACTTGACGTTCATATGGAGCGCTATTTTATAGCGAACCAAATGCCATCTTATACAGGTACAGAATCACCCATGCCATATCATAATACTGTGATCATACCATAATGTAGAAATAGATCTATACACATGTGCCAAGTAGAGACAGTTATCTTTTGATGTCAATTAGTTCACATATACATATTAATGCACTGAATGGGGGGAGAAAATGCATGTGGCATGAGTAATGCAAATTTAGATGTCCTATCATAAATATGGGAAAATCATTGTCAATCTATATCCATGGCATAATAGTTGTTCTCTTGCCAATAGCCCGCTGCAATAGTTTTCTTGGTGTGATTTTAATGTATATATATTTTTTTCATATATGATAATTGTTCATTTACATACATCTTCTTTTTCTTCTGATTGACTCTTGAGAAGGGTGTTGGTTTAAACAAACCACAATTACTAATCATTCACGTTCCAGCACGTTCGTTGGAACAGGATTTGAAAGCAGTAATGAACTGAGTAGAACGCCTATGTTGGCTACAGGGCAGAGTGTCATCTCGTCTTCAATCAGTGGCTTAAATGCTGAAAGTTGCCTTTTGACTGATGTGCGTTCACTGTCAATGTGTCAACACAAGAAGCCGTAGGGTTGTTAAACTGTATTCACCATCCATTGTCATCCTTGTAATGCAAGGTGTTTTTGCCCTTGATTCTTGTTGTGGTGGCACGGTGAAGTAGTGGTTAGCAATGTGACCTTGCACTTCCAGGGTTGCACTTCCTCTGTGTAATCCAGTTTCCTCCCACAGTCTAAAGACATGCAGACATGCAGGCTAATTGGCAAAAAAAAAAGTTTGATGGTGTCTTGTCTTTTAAATGATTTCAGCAGAAATATTTTTTGAAGGTTGGCGAAACAATGTTCTTGCACGGTTACAAAGCAACAAACATTTAATGTTTCTTGAATCACTTTGGTATCCTGACATGGTTCGGATTTACACACACAACCAAATACCAGCGGTTAGCCAACGTCGGAGGCTGACGTTACTACAACGACATTTAAACGATGTCGGTATGATGACATTGTTCTGACTTACACTCACATCCACATACTTTATGTTGGCAAATAACACTGATGCAGAATAAGGCACCTAAAATGGTCTGCTGGGAATTCAAAATCCAGACCAAAATCCATCAAATTCTTTTGGAGGCCAAGTCATTATTTGAGCCAGTCTGGTATGGTTTTGCCCTGTTTTGCAGTGTGAGCAGTGTTCAAAAAGATATATTCCTTGGCTTCATGTGTCTCAGAGGAAGCAATGTGCTAGCGTTTACCCTCCCCAGCTGCTAGCTGGTGTATGATACTGGAAAGCTGGCTGATGGATGGGAATTGACAAATGTTACAAAAAAGGGTGGAGGAAATGAAAAAAATAAAATGCATTCTTAAATAATATGTACTTTTTAAAAGTTTTGTTTAAATAACAGTATTCAGTTGTGTACACACATATACAAAATATATATATTTTTATAATTGCCTTTATATAAGTACTATCTATACATATAATAAAACTGTGAAGTTAACATCTCTGTACATTTGA